>JANDKE010000429.1:0-25659 GCA_027627275.1 Coprinellus aureogranulatus
CCCCAAGGAAGAGAAAAGGGCAGAGCCCGCTCCCTCAAAACCCGAGTCCACCCCCTCGGAATCCAGGGCTGAGCTCGCCAAGGGCGACCGCATCTACGCCAGTCCCATTGCGAAGAAGATTGCCCTTGAGCGCGGCATTCCTCTCGCCAAAGTCAAAGGCACGGGCCCCAGCGGACGCATTCTCCGTGAGGACGTCGAAAACTTCAAAGCTCCTGCGGCCGCACCTGCTCAATCCACCACCCAGCAGCCGTCTGCCGCTCACCTGCCCGATTATGTCGATACCCCGGTCTCCAACATGCGTCGTACGATTGGCGCCCGTTTGACCCAGTCCAAGCAGGAGGTTCCCCATTACTATCTCACTGCCGACATCAATATGGACAAGGTCCTCAAGCTCAGGCAGGTCTTCAACAAGGCGGCGTCGGAGAAGGAGGGCGGCGTCAAGCTCAGCGTGAACGACTTCATCGTCAAAGCCGTCGCTTGCGCTCTGGCGGATGTTCCCGAGGCCAACTCTGCATGGTTGGGTGAAGTGATCCGAACGTATGTTTCCGTGCCATTCCGTACTATAACCCGCACCATTGCTTACTGTGTCCGTTTCACCCAGCTACAAGAACGCTGACATCTCTGTCGCGGTTGCCACACCCACCGGCCTGATCACCCCCATCGTCAAGAGCGCCAACACCAAGGGCCTTGCCTCCATCTCTGCCGAGACCAAAGCGTTGGCGAAGAAGGCTCGCGATGGCAAGCTTGCTCCTGCAGAGTACCAGGGCGGAACCTTCACTATCTCCAACCTTGGCATGTACGGCATTGACCACTTTACTGCCATTATCAACCCCCCTCAGTCATGCATACTCGCTGTCGGCTCAACGCAGGCACGTTTGGTGCCTGCACCCGAGGAGGAGCGTGGCTTCAAGACTGTTCAGGTAATGAAGGTTACCCTTAGCTCGGACCACCGTGTCGTCGACGGCGCGGTTGGCGCAAGGTGGATCAACGCCTTCAAGGGCTACCTCGAAAACCCCCTCACCTTCATGCTTTAATCGACTTCCCCACCGTTCTTATAGACTACCACCGCTGATCACCTCGTAGACTTTCTTAATAGCAAATTTTGCTTTGGGATTTTATGCTATACCCTCGCTTCAGGTGCTTGAATATACATTGTTCGAGACATGGCCTGCGTTTTGCCAGTGCGTTGAGCGGTCGGGAACGCATGATCACTTCGCGCTGATGATCATTGGACGCGCCCCTGAATCTGCGCAACCCCGCTGGGCCTGCTCCATCACGCTATGACAGCACACAGAATCAACAGCGATTTCCCATAACGACGAGCTCTTGACCGCGTCTCAGTTGCGCACCTCCGCTTTGGGCTTGAAAGGGCCCCTCCTCTTATTTCACGCCTTCTGAACTCTTATAACGTCTATGCTCAATGTCCGATAACGAAGACACATTCTTAACACAGCTCTTACAGAAATACACGGCTGCAAGGCTCGAAATCAGTCGACTGAAAGAGGAATCCAAAGGCATTGCTGCGGAGGTGTGTCTGAAACCTTTCCTTCTTCACGAAAGTACTGAGATTCCCTCATGCAGCGTGACAGACTTTGCGGACAGCTCAAGGAAGCAAAGAAGAGGCAAGAGAGCTCTTTCACGCAAGAGAGCGAAGGATGTCTCACGGCCTCCCAACCGCGCCCCCATGCACCATGTCACAGCGCCGCTGCGCAGGCGAGCACCAGCACTTCAATATCAGTTCAATCCGACGACAGTCGCACCGTCGATGCTCAGAAGTTGAACGAGCTCGAGGCCGGGCTCAGTCAGGCTCAAAGCAGTTATGAGCGGATAGCGAAGCAAGTATGTGCTACAATTCTACCCACCGTGAAAGGAGCCTAAACATTGGTCACAAACTCCCGGTCCCGTCTTTGATACTTAGCTCGAGGACAACCAAGCGATGATCCATGATTTGTTGAGAAATAACGAAGCCCTAAGGATTGAGTGCAGTAGCATGAAAGCCCAACGAGACGCGTCTCAATCGGCGTTGGCCAATGCAGAAGCTCAGCTCAAGCAAACACGACTTGAGAATGAGAAATTGCGCGCGAGGGTATGTCCCTTTGACCTATATCTCTTCATTTGGCAGGCTGATTCCTGTGCTAGCTACGCGCTCTCACACCGAGCGGCTCCGGCCAGTCAACGGGGCCGGTTCATGTCAAAGTTGAACAGGAGGAAGAGTATAGGTCAAGAATAGCAATGCTGGAACACGAGGCACGTCGTCGCAGAAAGCGTTTCCTAGGACGGTTCTAACTTGAATGATGGGGCAGGTCGAAAGACTCTCAACCGAGAATTGTAAATTGGCAGAGGAGAAGCGTCACATTAACACAGAACTTGAGATCGCTCGTAGCAAGCTCGACAGGATCAAGCAATCGAAGAACGCGCTTCACGACCAGCTGAAGGGTCTGGGACAGTTGGTATGCGTTCTTCGTTGGATTTCCCTCGCACACAGCATTGACTCATGTTTGACAGGCTCGCAACCGTAGTTCCAGTATGTCGAGCCATGCGCCGTCAACTAGAACGACGAGAAGTCAGGCAGCTGCTGCCACCAGCCCTCAATTGACTCTTTCTTCCCTCCAACTTAATTCCAGCGTTTCCAGCGCGTCCACTTCTGCACCCACGAATCACCTGCGCCCTGCATCCATTAGCAACCTTACGATCATCGATTTGACGAGAAGCGACGACAAAACCGTCGCTGAGGACGACGCTCCTACTCCACGTCCCTCGGACTATGTGCCCTCTGAAGACTACATACCTACTCCAAGACGAAATCAACTTGCCACTTTCCCTGATGTGAACGTCGACCTGGACGCGGGATCGGAAGAAGACGAGAATACTTTCACCCGGGAATTCATGTCTTCTGTAATAGGCGGTAGCATTCAGCCATTGATTGTGCGGTACGTTAATGCTGAAAGACGCGCATTCTTCAACGACCTAACGCCCAAGCAGGGTCGCAAGTCAGAGTACTCTGTCGAAGAAGAGGAAAGTCAGCGGCTACCTATGCCCAAGCCTGGACCACAATCCTTGGTGTCCGTCCAAGCCCGGGAAACATGGATTCATGTTCGTTGGCCTCGGTCGAGAGAAGGATACCTTCTCGGAGCCTGAAGTCCACAACGTGTTCGTCGGTTTGCCGAAGAAGGGAAAAGACAGGCGGCGGTTTAGGTATCTTGGGAAGTACAAGGCGTTTAGGGTTCAGCCGTTGACGGTGCAGGAATGGGCTGGGTTGCCCGAACATGTGTGTATTTGGCGCGCCTTATTCGAAGACTAGCTTTTGACTACCCTTTTCCCCCATGGCTAGGTCAAGAAGACGTACGCAAAGACCACTAAAGACAAAACGAAAGATATACGATCAGTAGAAGAGATTCTCAAAGCGTATGATACTGGCGAACTCTCCGTGCCATGCGTGCAGCTGCAGTGCATTGATTTTGATTATGAGCTCTACAAGGCCATGATCGCTGAAAGTGCGAAGCAGAAAGTCAAGGGCAAGTCGTCGCTCATCTCCTCCGGCTCCAACAAGAGAGCCTGCGAATATGACGCTGATGATGATTCCTCTCGCAAAAGGCGGAATAGGTGAGGGAGACGATGGACTCTGTGGGCCTCGACGCGATTTCTTGGTACCCAAAACTGTACCTGTTGAAGTTTGATGATGTGATCCATATCTTCTCTCCCCTTTTCTCGCCTCCTATCTGGGGTTATTGGTACTCTTAATCTTTGCTATGCCTCTTTTCAGTTCATTGCTATTTAGCGTGCTGTTCTATCGTCGATCAGTTACTAGTATCTTCTGTCCAGAGCGCCTATCCACCTTTCGGCAATCACCCATCATCCTATCAAGGTCCTGACTCCTTTTCCACGTTCAAGTACTTGTCTTTTCTTCCTCCACCCATTCATTTACCGATTCGGTACGATGGATAGTTCACGATCGCGCTGTCTCTTGAACGAACCAGGTCAAGATAATACAACCATCTATTCTCCGCACGCCGAAGTTACTTACCGATCGTAGACCGGCCTTACCTTGCGCTCGGTCTGGAAGGCTCAGCGAACAAGCTTGGTGCAGGCGTCATTCGCCATGAACTTGATGGCTCTTCCACTGTCCTCTCTAACGTCAGACATACGTATATCACGCCGCCTGGGGAAGGCTTCCAACCGCGGGATACAGCCCTACATCATAGGGAATGGGCATTGAAAGTGATCAAAGATTGTATGGAGAATGCGGGCATTTCGATGCACGATGTCGACTGCATCTGCTACACCAAAGGTAAAGAATGGTCATATGCAGAACTCAGGGCTTGTTAGAGCTGACAAGCAAGAAACACGTTTCTGTAGGTCCGGGAATGGGTGCACCACTGCAGTCCGTTGCTCTGGTTGCGCGGACACTATCTTTACTCTATGGGAAACCTCTTGTTGGCGTAAACCACTGCATCGGGCGTAAGTTCTGATACTGGCTTTTACAAGCACTCATAACCGTGGTTTAGACATTGAAATGGGCCGCGAAATAACGGGTGCAAAGAACCCTATCGTGTTGTATGTTTCGGGAGGGAACACTCAAGTCATCGCCTACTCGAGGCAATGCTATCGTATCTTCGGTGAAACCTTGGACATTGCCGTCGGAAACTGTCTCGACCGCTTTGCTCGCGTTATCAATCTGAGCAACGACCCGAGTCCTGGATATAATATAGAACAAGAGGCAAAAAAGTGCAGTATTTGAATGCTCTTTTTTCGCGCTTGAGCGTCTACTGAATTGACGCACAGAGGTCAGAGACTGGTTACCTTGCCATACGCTACGAAAGGGATGGACATCAGCCTGTCGGGCATCCTGACTTCGATAGAGGCACTCACGTACGACAAGCGATACCGAGCAGACAGCGTTCCTCGGGGACCAGATGATATGGACATTATCACTTCCGCTGATCTTTGCTTCTCTTTACAAGAAACTGTATTTTCTATGCTTGTCGAGATCACCGAAAGGGCGATGGCGCATGTGGGCAGCAAGGAGGTACTGATAGTCGGAGGTGTAGGATGTCAGTATGTCATTTAGTGCACCATTAAGCAGCTGGCTGACTGCAAGATGTAGGCAATGAGAGGTTGCAGGAGATGATGGGCATCATGGCGGAGGAAAGAGGCGGCCAAGTCTTCGCAACGGACGAGAGGTAGGCCTTCTGTATCGCCCTGCAACCAATGCGTAGTAGCCGACACTCCCCACAGGTTCTGCATTGACAACGGCATAATGATCGCTCAGGCTGGCCTNCTGGCTTTCCGGTGTGGTCTCACAACACCTCTCGCCAAAAGCACTTGCACGCAACGGTCAGTCCTCTGGTCTTTGACAGTACCCTGAGGGCANCCTATTCAATATGTAACAGATTCCGTACAGATCAAGTGCCTGTTCTCTGGCGGCACTAAGGTCTCGTGGAAGGAACTATTGCATATTCAACGTTGACTGGCCAGCCTTTGCCGGCTCTGAAGCTTGAAGCCACAGTGACGGGCTCAAGGCCGACGGATCAACATATNACGTGGGTGCCTGACCTCTGAGGCCGCACAAGGCACCAGGAGGGTGACCCCCATTGGGTTCTACTGTTCCTGTTGCTGAGTTTGTCACCTGAGTGAGGTGTTAGATATCGGGAGCATGAATGTAAATACAGTACTATAAGAGCTATAACCGGTGCATGAGAAGCGCGAAGAACAGAAAGCTCAGCAAACCAAAGCAAGAACGGTCAAATGCGGTACGTGCAAGCGATGTCCAGTACAAAGTGACGAGACGCGTCATACGTTACATCCGTCGTAATCTACTTGCATCGCCAACCATCGAGTACCGTCTGGATATGTCTCCTCTAGGAAAGGAAACATCCTATCATACGTTTGCCACCACCACTCATGAGTTTTGATGCAATCCTGGTGAGGCGGCATACGCGATCTCCATGGTTTGTCGGCTAGAATGTAATGGACACAACGAACTTCTTGGTCGTCCCATAATTGTGAATGCATTCTGGGAAGGGTCCGCAAGGCATTATAGTACCACGGGAGGGGTAACCACTTGTGTCGGAATGCAACCGCGAGAAGGTCCTGGTCGGGGAAGGTGAACCTCACCGTACTTTCGTCCTCGAGCACGCGGGAGACGATCTGGAAGAGTTGGTGTGATGGCTGAAGGACCAGTGTTCCCGAATTTAGCAACCGATACGGACGTGGGCTATCCTTGACTTTGGGAGGATGCGAGGTGGGTGATGGGACGGCTGAATGTGGGCAGTTCTCTGGTATCCTGCGGACAGGGTTCAATGAAGGTAGCGAGTATGAATACGGGTAGCGCTCTCACCAGTCTTTAGGGTAATGCTCGTATTTGTAGGGGTTACATGCACAAACGTGGACCGCGGCGATTTCATCCCGGGGTAAAGGAAGAGTAAAGAGGTCGTCCATGTTGCGCCGCACCACCATGTCGCAATCTAGGAGGACTATCCGCTATAAACGGGTCAGCCACGAGTCCCAAGAGATGGCGCCTAATTTACATCGTATTCCACCAGCTCGAAGCCTCTGTGGAGTATGAGCTGCAGCAGAATGAGGACCACGAGAAGTCATACCTGAGCTTCGTCCAGGTATCGGCGAAACGCGAATCGGAAGCCGCTAGCTGGTGTTCGAATGTAGGGCAAAGTTCCTCTACCACTCTCATGAAGATACCTGCCTTGCGCAGGATACTCCTACTTTCGACGGGTAACGAGCGAGTGACCATCACTACAAGAGGATATTTGGACTCCACTTCGCGAAGACTAAACCAGAGTACGAGAAGACCGGGAACATACGAATTGCGGGTGAGCAGCGTAACATATGCGAAACGTCGAATGCCTGCGGCCATCGAATGCTCAGCCAGGACGGGGGGATAAGCGATTGAGATTTGAGACACATCGAGGAACCGGAATGCATTTTAGAGGGTGGTCCTGGCGGCTGGTCATTGAGAGAACAGATCGAAGGTCTCAGGCGGAAAGCTGGATTGGGATAGAACTCCACGATAGAGGGAGATATTCGTAAGGCCTCGGATGCCGAAGCACCAGGTGCCCTCGGTGAGGAAGTGTCTGTTAAGGTCAAACCCAGCCCATGGAGGCGTAGAGAGCGTTTTCGATTGGATTTATCCATGATGTGATGTACAACATGAAGAGGCCGGAGTGATAGTGTAGAAGGAATGAGAATGGATGGTGCCCAAGCTAAGTACTTAGCGGAGACGGCTAGAATGGGTATTCTATGAGTTTCATTGGCGATAAACCAGTAGGCACGACACGCACCGCGCCTCACGCTCACTCTCGAGGAGAGCGAGGATGTCTTGCTCCCTAACGGGTCCCTTGACGTTGCGGATAATGGTACGGGAGGTGTCGTCCATGAACTCGACACGGACCTGGGTGACACCACCACGGGAGCCCGTCCTTCCCAAAACCTATTGAAATGTTCAGATTTCGGCCATTTCTGCGGGAAGATCTTTCGAACCTTGATGACCTTGGCGAGCTTGACTGGTGCNTTTGACGAATCCTACAACAACTGTTAACATTTTCGACTCTGTTCCTGCGAAGATAGGCTCACCATCGTTGAGTTTGGGCGGGAGAAAAAAACTTTGGGGGTTTGTGGATGCGTCGACCAATTGATCACAAACAGATTACACTCTTTTAATCTCCGCCTCATAGTTCGGCATTTCCCGGGATTGGCCTTCGGCACTTACTAGTACCACTCTAGTATATCACGGTCGTACCTGGTCGTACGAGTGTGTATTAGGAGCAGAACGTAACAAATCTCTAAGTATATGGGTAAAGCACTCGATTAAAGTGCCTTTGTCAACTCAGGCCCCACCNNCCCCGAGATGCTCGCTGGGCAGTCGCTTCACCCTGTTCTCAGCACTTTTCCCCCGCAACACATTCTCGATGTAAAACTCGCCGGCCTGAGGATCGGAAAGTCAGCACGGAGACCTATCCACCACTGATAGAAAGTGACCTTATAACTGCTCCGCACGAGGGGACCGCTCGCCACATACAGGAAGCCCATATCCTCTGCGANTTGTTTCCACCTGTCAAACTCCTCTGGTTCAACGTAGCGGTCGACCTTCATGTGTCGCTTCGTTGGCCGCATGTACTGGCCAAAAGTGACAACGTCAACATTGACCTTTCGGAGCTCTGGTAGGAGTCGAATTAGTTCATCCTCGGACTTCAACAACACAAGGAAACCTTACCCTTCAGGGCATGGAGAACTTGGTCGCTGTTTTCGCCTACACCAAGCATAATGCTCGTCTTCGTAACGCGGACGCCTTCTTGCTTGGCACGCTCCAGAACGCTCAAGCTCTGCCTAAAGGTGGCTCGCCGATCCCGAACAAAAGGAGTAAGAGCTTCGACAGTCTCAATGTTATGCGCATAGACGTCCAGGCCAGACTTTGCCACCACGGATACATGATCCAAATTGCCTGCGAAATCGCCAGTCAGAGCTTCGACCAAGATGTGGGGAGCCCTGTAGGTGGATTAGAAAACAGATCTGTGAACCCGCGAGGGGAAGCGTACTTCTGCTTGATTTTCTGAATCGTTTCAGCGAAGTGCCTGCAACCACCGTCGGCGAGGTCTATGATTCGAAGCCTGGGTCAGCAAAGGGAATCGGGAATTCATTGAGTAGCCTACCATCTCGGTCAACACTCGTCAACACGATGTAACCCAATCCCCAACGACTGATAGCCTCGGCCGTGTTTTCTGGCTCATGAGGGTCCAGAGGCGGGGGGGTCCTGGAGGTCTTGACAGAGCAGAAGCGACATCCCCGAGTACAGGTATCTCCCATCAGCTAATGTGAGGTATGAGTGCATCTCCGAATCTGCTTGGTACGGGAACGTACCATGATTGTCGCTGTTGCAGCACTCTTCCCTTCTGCCTCTGTCGCGCCTGGTTTCCCTCCCCAACAGTCTCCAATATTCGGACACCGAGCTTCTTCACATACTGTGTGTAGCTTCAGTCCACGGAGGTCCTTCTTAATCTTGGAGAAAGAAGCCCCAGTCGGGATAGACGTCTTCAGATACGCGGGCAGCCGAGGTCTACAAGGATGTAAGGAATCGAGCCTCAACCCACTGGAAGAGTAAGAACTCACCCTTTTGTGTTCCCGAGGACTACACGGCTAGGGTTAACGTCTCCGGCAATGAAGTCGTCGAGAGAAGGCCCTGCTTCCAGTACGTCCTTGAAATTGGAGCGTGATGAGGATGCTCCAGAGGTTCCGGGAGTGCTAGCACTGGTGGCCAGGCCCCGAACTGCGGCATAAGAGCGCTGCAAACGGGATAACCTGCACGCGGTGGCCATGGTGTCGAGTGCTCAAGGAGGGGGCTGGTGAAGGTCGAAGAAAACCTGGGGTTTGCAGGTGTCGATGCACTCGGAGTTGGCCAACGGAATGCAGGCGGAACCAAACTCCGATAGCCGAATCGAGTTCCTGGAAATTGAAATCGCAACTTGTTCAACACCGACGACTTCGACGGGCTGCCGGGATGAATGCTCTGTCCAGGCGCGAAGAGGACACCCTGGCCAAGGTGACCAAGGCCCGTGCCTTGAGGGAATGTGATCCTGTTGTGAAAGGTGCGTTCTTGTGGTGGCTCAAAACGGATTGGTGCTGACACAACAGTGGTAGCTTTTGCGGAATGCGCTTCGGGAAGAACGGTGTCGGTTGCTTGGGCTTGTAAAGAGCCTCTCAAGGTCGTGCAGGACTGTATGATGCAGTAGTGCGTGTCACATCCTTCTCTCAAGTGGACAAACTTCTCATTCCCAGCAGCACCGCACCCGAACCCATGGAGGCCGTTCGAAGGGAATATCTCCGCTTGAGACGAGAGCAGAGCACGGCACCACCGAGCACCCAGTGAAACTACCTTCATCCCGCACTATGTTCATTAACTTGGCTCTTGCAAGCTTACAACGCCAGGTGCACTGAATCCGACAGCCAAGCATCCGTGTGGGGCCCTGGACATAAATCTTAATATAGGTAATATGAACGGTACAGGTGACCGCATTGGTGAAGGGCCGATGGATATATTGCAATGCAAATTTACTTCTTCCCATTGACCGTCCTCCATTGGTTTTGGGCCCCCAGGATAGATGAAGCGAGACTTGGGCGAAGCGATGACGATCAGACCCAGAAAGAGTTGGGAATTGCAAGTTGACATACCCCAAGAGACCAATGGTTCCCTCGCTCAAGTTCCACAACCCAATAGCGGTGGCGGGCAGGGAGATATCAAGCAGGTCGATGGTTAATTGCCTGCGAGTGGCCATTGCAGCTCTGGTCATAGAGTCAACAGGAGAATCGGATATCGTTGTTGAGACGCACTTCTTTACAGCCGCCAGGCGTGTCTCTCGAGCTGCCTCGTCCGCAAGATCTTTTTCTCCCCAAGGCCGGCTTTGCTGGAGCTTCTTCGCCTCCTCCTTGAGCCTGAGGGACTTCAACGAACCGCTGGCCAGGTTGAAGAGGATTCCGGCGAACCAGAACTTGGCGGAGGTTCTGGCAATCCTCTGAGTGGTTTCGGGTGCAAGTCGAATGAATCTTATCGAGTTGGCCTACTGACAGGGTGAGCAATGTACGGACAGCGAGAACATTAGGCCTTCGTATGCGCACCCAGATTAAGAAGTCGTAGGAAAGATAGACAAAATATGCAATCTGACGAGAGACAGCAAGGACGACCTCGACAGCTGGTCCAGAAGTGATGGCTGCCTTCAGGGCGGCCTGGAGGTGCTCAACGGGCTTGCCAATGCGCAACACTGGACAAGGGTTCAGCACGGTTCCACCATTCCGTCTACACACAACATACGTTTGCGGGCCGTTCCAAGATGTGACTTCAATGCAGCCCATCGCGTGGCCTCATCCTTGTCTCCTTTCCTCAAAAGGTACCAAGCGTAGAACCGAGACCAGTATTGCACCGCTCGGTAGATCTGGGTGCGGATTCTGGTAAGCATGCCCGAAGTGAACCTTGCATGATGGGGTCATACTTTATCCCTCCCAACGGTGGTCGCTGTGAACTTGAGGGTGTCATTGACTGTGGGATGGAGAATGAGCTGAGATGCAAGAGCAGCCATGCTAAAACGGGAGGGAAAAGAGGGCCAGGGATACCTCCAGGTTAATCTACCCGGCAATTGCATGTGATTTGATCGCCCCTAACTCATCCAGCTCCCGTCTTGTCGTCCCAATGCCGGACAGCCCCTATTTGACCGTTGCCGGATGCACCGGATGTCGAGTCGCAGTCGCAGGCAAAGGCAAAGAGGTAGGCGTCAATCGTGTTCCTCGATGCTCCGGCGTCGCTGCCTGCCAGTCTCCAGAGGACGGAGGAAATCGGGCGGAAACAACCGATGTGATGATGTCGGCGGGAAGCTGAGCTCTTCGTCCTTCCGTCACTGCGTCTACCCCTGTCGTCGTCGTCCGTCGCGTCTACCGCCGCCAAAATGCACAGAATCGCTTCGTCCTCGCGCAAGGTTCGTCCTTTGCCCGATTATCACCTGCATTTCCCGCCCATGCATGATGTCATACCCGGCGTGCTTATTCCGAGTCTTATAGCTTCTGCACGCCTCGAGCTCGGTTTCAAGGACCAGATTCCTTGTTCCCTCCGCCAGGTCATTCTCTTCGTCCTACCGCAGAATGGTACGCAAGCNAACACCGCTGCGGAATTATTGCCAAGCGATCTGACCATTTCTCTTCCCCACATTCNCAAACCCAGTCGCACCAGGAATTCCGTACTGAGAGGGATACCTTTGGAGAGCTCAAAGTCCCCGCCGACAGGTACTGGGGCGCTCAGACTCAGAGGTACGGTTGCTGCTTTATCGTCATCACGGGGTATGAAGCGTCTGTAGATCTCTCCAGAATTTCGACATTGGCGGGCGCGCCGAACGCCTGCCTGAACCTCTCATCAAAGCTTTCGGCGTGGTGAAGAAGGCGGCAGCNATTGTTAACACGCAATATGGCATGGACCCCAAACTTGGAGAAGCCATTCAGAAGGCTGCGGACGAGGTCATCTCTGGCAAGCTGACTGACCACTTCCCTCTCGTTGTGTTTCAAACTGGAAGTGGTACACAATCCAATATGAATGCCAACGAAGTCATTTCCAACCGTGCTATNGAGCTTCTTGGNGGCCAGTTGGGTTCCAAGAACCCTGTCCATCCCAACGACCACGTTAACAGGAGCCAGAGCAGTAACGATACGTGGGTCATGCATTTCCCACTACTTCACATTCCCAATTTCACTGAGTATCTGTAGATTCCCTACTGTTATGCACGTGGCCGCCGTCACTGAAATCCACCACAACTTGCTCCCAGCTTTAGAAGAATTGCGGGATGCTCTCGACGCCAAGGCAAAGGAGTTTGACAACATCGTCAAGATNGGCCGAACGCACTTGCAGGTGAGTNTCGCGTCNGTTGGTGAAGGGTANATCAGTATCTTAAACTNGCGCAAGGACGCNACTCCCCTTACTCTCGGTCAAGAATTCAGCGGCTATGTCCAGCAAGTCTCCAACGGTATTGAACGTATCAGGGCTGTTCTTCCTCGTCTCAGCATGCTGGCTCAAGGTGGTACTGCNGTTGGGACTGTGGGTAGACCGATTTNACTTCANAATATGNCGCCGGCTGAGCTTNTGCACTACAGGGTCTCAACACCAAGAAGGGCTGGGACGCCAAAATCGCTGAAGAGATCGCCAAAATGACGGGCCTTCCTTTCACCACCGCTCCCAACAAGGTAATCTGCAGCCGGTAGTTTCACNATGCAGCGCGTTGACCACGCTTCGACTAGTTCGAAGCTCTTGCAGCTCATGACGCTCTTGTGGAAGCGCATGGTGCACTGAACGTCATCGCAGTCTCCTTCATGAAGATTGCCAACGACATTCGTTTCCTTGGATCAGGACCTCGATGCGGGCTCGGCGAGCTCNNNNTTCCCGAGAACGAGCCCGGCAGCAGCATTATGCCAGGAAAGGTCAACCCTACCCAGTGCGAAGCCTTGACCATGGTGTCTGCTCAAGTCATGGGCAACAACACGGCTGTAAGCATCGCTGGCTCAAATGGTCATTTCGAGGTGCGTAACATCGTGTGCTTCCGGATCCAAAGCGCTGATTGATGGACGCTCTTTATTAGCTGAACGTGTTCAAGCCGGTTATCATCAAGAACGTCTTGCAAAGCATCCGGCTGCTCGCTGATGGTGCGCCCAAACGGCTCCCCCGTGGTGGTCAAGGCTGACGATGGCGCAGGTTCCCGCTCATTCACCAAGAACTGTGTTGTTGGCATTCAGGCGAATGAGAAGCGAATCCACACCTTGTTGCACGAATCCCTGATGCTTGCAACAATCTTGAACAGCCACCTGGGCTATGACAGTGAGTAATGGATCACCTTCCATATCTGAACTAAACTTAGCGAAATGCGGTAGACGTGGCCAAGTGTGCGAAGAAGGCCCACAAGGAGGGCACTACGCTGAAGGAGGCAACGGTGGCCCTTGGATTCCTTACGCCTGAAGAGTTTGACGAGAAAGTGCGCCCTGAGTTGATGTTGCACCCAGACAACTAGTAGCCGTGTAGTAGTAGTAGCGAGTTGCCTAATTGAGTGACGAGAACCTGAAAGCGAAAACGATCCCCAAACGGCCCGTCAGAGCAAACAGCGCAGAGTCAACAAGGTTTTTTCTGGATTTGAAACGCCCGCTGATCTCTCTGCACCGTCGTCGTGGCAGACCATGTCGCTGTCCCATATCCTCAACACAGAACCTCCGCCCTCCGCTCTCCCTGGTCCTTCCCGACAGCGTCCCCAGTGGCTCGATCGACCCGATGAGCCCAACGGCGACCGTTATCATTCCTCCCCGCCACCGTCGTCGTCGGCCACTCAGCAGCTCCACAACGACTGGCACGACGACCAGGCAGGCTGGCACCACGCTCAGCGCCAGAACGACGCCCCTCATATACATTCCGAGCACAACGAACGTCCCGTCTCCCCGGACGAACACCTACGACGACGCTGCGGCGTGGAGAAAGAAGCGGAAGAATACCCACGACGAGCCGGATTATCAACCGAGCAACTCGAAGCGCGTACGTCAATAGTTGTCTTACTTACTGCCCTACCAGACCGCTCACAATACCGACAGAAGACCAAGGGTAAGCGGCGCGAGTCTGCACCAACAGCCCCCATGCCTGTCATAGACTTTGGGAATGGCCCTGGCTACCGGCACGACGCGCAGCACATTGATGAGGATGNAAGGCTGGCCTCGTCTGACTTGGAAGACTGTCGAGAGGTTTGGGGTCCGGAACTGAACGATTACATTCTCGAGACCAAAAAGCGNCAGAACCAAGTAGCATCGTACTTCTGGACAAGCCGTTTGGTGCGTATGCCTGTGCCCCTTCGCTGCGTCACATCTCACATCTTGTGCTATAGGATCGAAACAAGAAGACGGTGCAAGAACTTGACCATTTATACCACACGAAGGTNGTTGGCATCCCTTTGCGCGGCACTTCACCACATGGCCCTCTCCACCTATCACATTATCGGAATATCGACCATAACGAACTCTTACATCTCAATGGACATTACCGTGCTTACGANGGTGACCGTACACCTTCGAGAGATGANCCACANTTCGGTGGCAGCGCAGAAGACGCTGCGGACGACCTTGAACGCTCAATTCTCGGGGACAATGTCCAAAAACCACCCTTTGCCTCTGTCACGTCGACTAAGCGTAAAGGGAAAGGCAAGAAACGTGTCGCACAAGAGAACGATCGCCAGTCCGGCAGCGAGGCCGACGTACCATTGGCAGCATTGACCAAGAAGAACAAGAAACCCGCTGTGGAGGAATCCCCTACTGTAGTGCCTCCGCCGAACAAGAAGAGGCGGTTGGAGAAGGAGGCAGNCAGCGTCGCTGACGATGTTGAGCGTTTCGCTATGGGAAGTGAACCCCCCGCACCAAGTGCTTCTGCCCCTGTCAAATCGCCNAAAGGGAAAGGNAAGGCGAAGCAGCTCCAGCAGGNAGAACACCTGCAGCGCGAACGCAGCATGGACAGTGTTTCCGCGCCTCCCATCAAGATTCGGAAGAAGCCAGGTCCAAAGAAGAAACTCGGTTTAGCGCCAGAGGTAACGACCGAAATTNCTACCTCTTCGGCGCTCGCTGTGGGTTCCGCCACTGGATCCTATCCCCCATCCATCTCTGGAGATGTGACTCCAAGGTCATCCAGACCAGGCTCTCCCATTCCNGCTAATATGAGCACTNTTTATGACTTGGATGAGGCTATACCTCNTTTGAAGAAAGCCAGGAAGATNGACGATGGNGCAATGGTGAAGCGCATCAANTCTCTGGAAGAGTCCCAGAAGAAAGTNTGGACAAATATCGCGCGTCGTGAGGTTGCGAAGGTGCGTGTTAAAAACGTTTCAAGGTAGGGTGTGTTTGACACGAAGCTTAGGTGTACAAGTACCACAGTAATGGNTATCAAACNCGTCTAGCGCAACTTGANCGGACGGCTAAGTCGGCGTCCATTCAAGCACGGAAGCCATTTACCAAGACTACGAAAGCAAACAAGGATATCCAAGCCAAGGCAAAGAGGCTTATGCGCGAAATGCAGATCTTCTGGAAGAAGAATGAGAAGGAAGAGAGGGACATGAAGAAGAGAGAACATAAAGAAGCTTTGGATAGGCAGAGGGCTGAGGATGAAAGGCGAGAGGCCGCCCGCCAGGCCAGGAAACTNGAATTTCTTATCAGCCAAACTGAGCTCTATTCCCATTTCGTCGGGAACAAGCTCAAGAGTGAGTGGTGCTNTCGATTGANGCTCTTTTGCGATGTTCATCTCATTCGAACAGCGTCTGAATTGGAAGGTGACGAAGGAGCGGAACCCGGACAGGCACCTTCTGGTCGCCGATTTTGACGATGTTGACTAAGGCTGCCCTGCCCGACATTGACTTTGACGATGGTGCGTAGCCTCCCTCTGGACCATAATCACCATCTTGACGCAGTCCACAGAGGATCAGACGAACCTTCACAAGCACGCCGCTGCAAACGCGCAGGAAGCTCTAAATATCGCTAGACAGCGTGCCCAGCAATTCGACACCCAGGCTGCTCTGGAAAGGAAGACGAACGAGGCTCTGAAGCTCGCGAAAGCGCAGGCACACATCCGGGACGACGATGGAGAGCTAGACGATCCTTCTGAAAAGAGACCACTTGTGGACTGTGAGTCTTCGCGGGGAAGTACATCAGTATCATATCCTTACAATCCTATTTCCTAGTGGACTCGGATGAGCTTAACTTCCAGAACCCCACGTCATTGAGCGGACCTCTGACAATATCGCAACCCAAGATGCTCATGGCCACGCTCAAAGAGTATCAAGTCAAGGGCCTCAATTGGCTGGCCACCCTTTATGAGCAAGGTATCAACGGCATTCTGGCCGACGAGATGGGTCTCGGGAAGGTACGTCCAACCTACCCTTTCTACCCATGAAAACTGCC
Source organism: Coprinellus aureogranulatus (assembly GCA_027627275.1). Taxonomy (NCBI): domain Eukaryota; kingdom Fungi; phylum Basidiomycota; class Agaricomycetes; order Agaricales; family Psathyrellaceae; genus Coprinellus; species Coprinellus aureogranulatus. The sequence continues at coordinate 16,456 of JANDKE010000429.1, forward strand.
ACTCACCGGCTCTCACACACAGACCGTCCAGTCTATCTCGCTGTTGGCCTATCTCGCCGAGACGCACGACATCTGGGGCCCGTTTTTGGTAGTTGCCCCGGCATCCACCCTGCACAACTGGCAGCAAGAGATCACTCGCTTTGTACCGAACCTGAAGGCTCTGCCCTACTGGGGTAATGTCAAAGACCGGACGATCCTGCGCAAGTTTTGGAGCAAAAAGGAGATTAGCTACGACCAGGATGCACCTTTCCATGTCCTCATCACCAGCTACCAGCTCGTAAGTTACACAGCCGCGTTTCCACGTCCATTACCGAACTTTGCTTGCAGATCACTCAAGATCAACAGTACTTCCAAAGGGTCAAATGGCAGTATATGATTCTTGACGAGGCGCAGAATATCAAGAATTCCTCCAGTGTTCGCTGGAAGACGTTGCTTGGGTTTCAGTGCCGCAATCGACTGTTGCTCACTGGTACTCCCATTCAAAACTCGATGCAAGGTACGGAAATAGATTCGCTTTTACCGCTCAGTGTTCTGATATCACAATAAACATTTCCAGAGCTATGGGCGTTATTGCATTTCATCATGCCAAGTCTGTTCGACTCACACGACGAGTTCAACGAGTGGTTTTCCAAGGACATAGAAAATGCCGCCGAGAATAAGGGCAGTCGACTCAACGAGCACCAGCTCAGGCGCCTACACATGATCTTGAAACCATTCATGCTGCGTCGCGTCAAGCGCCACGTCAACCATGAATTGAGCGACAAGATTGAGATCGACATATATGTTGATCTTAGTGCCCGACAGCGGGCACTTTACCAAGCCCTTCTCTCCAAAGTCTCCGTCCAAGATTTACTAGAGAAGGCTGCGAATATGGGTGATGCGGATTCAGCACGCTCTCTCATGAATCTCGTGATGCAGTTCAGGAAAGTCTGCAACCATCCTGAGTTGTTTGAGCGTGCCGACGTTGTGGCACCATTTTCGTTCTGCGAGTTTGGGAGACCGGGTCCACTGGCAAGGGAAGGCGACTTTGTGCTTTTGCCTTANTCAACNCGGAATCCCATTGAGTATGAGATACCACAGTTGTTCTGGCAAGACGGNGGGTTGTTGNATGTACCNAGCGAAAGTGCCGTTCCGCAACGGTCAGGGATAGTTGCGAAGGATCTNAGCATATGGTCTGCCGATTGGATTCAGAAGGCCCTCAGCGAAGAACGTGAGTGACCAGGTATCCCTTGTCTTCCGAAAGTTTCCTGACGAACTACTACAGAATCATCGGGGTTTTCCTTCCTCCGTTTTGCGGATACATCCCCTGGGGAGGCGCACAGCCTTCACATCGTTCCTGTCGTNAGGCGGCAGTTGATGAGATGGGACCAGGAGAATAGCCTAGCAGAAATTGCACCTTACNTGTAGGTCACTTTGGAACGTTCCGCAAGAATCANCATGTCTTACTTTGGAAATTGTAGCGACCCAGACTTCGCCATCACCTTGACTCGCAATCCATTNGAGATTGTGACTTCCACTCCTTTAGATTTATTCGAAGTCGCCGATGGNCAACCCCCTCTGAAGGAAATTGCGTCCACTTCCTGGACCAACTCGGTCCTCTCCAAGCCGGAAATGAAGTGGCATATTCCTTCCGTCGTCGCCCCTCCTATCTCCATCTACTGCGTGGATCGTACATTCAACGAGCGCCAGATGAACTTGCTCGAGGCCCCCGTAGAATCCCTAGCCTTGTATGGCGCCCCAGACTACCTCCTCGACTCGGAGGAAGCTTGTGCCCAATTCTCCGTCCTGCTTCCCAAAGTTCCTCCTACTGGTCTCGTCAACGTGTCTTCTGCGGACGTTACTTCCGCCGCCGCCTATGCACGTCCCCGAAGCCAAACGACTCATCTATGATTCTGCGAAGCTTGCTCGTTTAGACGCGTTACTGCAAGAGACTCTGGAAAGCTNGAGNCCATNGGNNNCTGATTTACTTCCAGATGACGAGAATGATGGATCTCATGGAGGAGTATCTAATCTATCGACAGTACAAGTATCTTCGGTTGGATGGATCGTCAAAGCTGGAAGATCGTAGGGATATGGTTATTGATTGGCAAACCAGGTATGCTTTTGCACTGTACAACTAATGGAAAGCCGTGGACTAACTGATTATTTCGTAGGCCGGACATCTTTATCTTCATCCTGAGTACCAGAGCTGGTGGTCTCGGTATCAATCTTACGGCTGCCGATACTGTCGTCTTTTACGACCACGACTGGAATCCCTCCAATGACGCCCAGGCGATGGACCGAGCCCACCGTCTTGGGCAAACCCGCCAAGTTACTGTATATCGCCTTATTACGAAGGGCACGATTGACGAGCGAATCATCCAACTGGCTCGTGTCAAGAAGGACGTACAAGACATCGTCGTGGGTAACAAGACCCTCACGGACATGGCCAAGCCTCGCGAGATCGTCCAGCTTTTGCTAAACGACGAGCAGCTCGCATCGTTGGAGACGTCTGGTGGTCTTGCAGCGGCGGACGCAAGCAATGACACCACCTCGACGGGTAAAGGGAAAGGAAGGAAGGGCAAGTCCAAGGAGAAGGACGATGATCCCCATGGGATGGGGGACATGTGGGACGAGGAAGGAGATGACTTCTTCGGCGGTGGTGGTAGAGGTGTGAACGACGATGGTGATGAAGACGGGAATGGCGGTATTCCACAGAAGCGGAAACGCAAGGCCAACGCGGGCAGAGGAAGAGGTAGAGGTGGTAGAGGTGGCCGCGGTGGTAGAGGCAGTGGCAGAGGTGGTGGTGCAGGCAGGAAGGGGAAATTTGCCGAGGGCGATGCTGATGCCTCTGCAGATGCCTCGGTGGTCGTGGACTTGTAAATGTATGTATTTGTCGTCATCGCTTCGTTGCTGTCTGTCTTTCGCACATATCTGTACTTGGACTCTTTGTTATCCCTCCTACATGTAGTTTGATGTCTCGTTTCTTGGTCTTCACGCGGTCGAATTTGTATATATACGTCCCTGCGACCTCCTGTAATAAGCGTCCTGTTTCAATGGATTTTGTTGATACTCGGAATATGGATCATTAGTGTTTACATAGCAGTGAAGAACGACCTAGTTGTACAGAAGAGACGAGGGGAACAGAGAGGCGTCATGAAATGAGAATGAAGATGTGAATGCATGCAAAGGAGACGTGAATATGATCACTGTGGTTACGAGTCACCACCCATCGACGCTCGTGCCTTCTTAGCCTCCTTCTTCAACCTCTTTTTCTCCCGCCTAGCCTCCTCGTCGTCGTCACTGGCGGCGGCTGCTGCCTCTTCAGCCTCCTTGGCGGCCTTCTTCTCCTTCTTCCTCTTCTTTTTCTCAGCCTTCTCCTCGTCGTCCTCGTCGACCTTCATCTCAACATCCTCGTCCTCCCGTTTCCTCTTCTTCTCTTCCTTGTCTTTCTTGTCCTTTTTGTCCTTCTTTTCTTTCTTGTCCTTCTTGTCCTCCTTGGCCTCCGCGACGTCGGCGGTAACGGTGGGTGCAGGGACAGGTGTAACGACGGTCACGGCGGGTTCGCGATTGTAATCCTTGTAGTCCTTGCTCCATTCTGCAGGAGTGACACCATCAATCTTCTCTCCATGCTTGGTGAGTTTGCCATCCTTGATGAGCTTTTTCTTCTGGGCGGCGACCGGACCAAGACCCCAGCGGCGGGGGTAGGTGTCGCGCTCCATGATGCAACGCTTGACCTTGGCTACGACACCGTGGTCGCAGGTGGCGAGTTCCACGGTCGACATCTGGGCGATGGCGATAGCAATGGCCTCACCCTTGGTGGTCATGAGGACGACCTCTTCGTTCAAGGCGATGTCGGCTTCGTAGCGCAAGAGACCGGGGATCATGAGCTTAGCACCGTAGCAGACGGCGTTGACGGCGCTGTCTTTGACGACGATGCGCTTGTAACCAGTGAGAAGGGATTCCAGGGGCTTTATTACACGGCGAAGGTAGGATTCTGTGGACGATGAGCCAACATTGTGGGGGTAGAAGGGCTAGTCGAGCGTACCATCGCGAGTATTGTCGTATAACCACTGGGCATCGAGGACGTCGTGCATGGTAACCATATCGTCGTTTTCGGACATGGCGCCAGAACGAACACGACGGAGCTCCTGCATGTGGCCGCCAGTGCCGAGGAGGAGACCCAAATGCACACAGAGCGTCCGGATGTAGGTACCCGCCTCGCATGAGACCCAGAAGACGCCGAGGTTCCGCTTTTCGTCGAATTCAATCAGTTTGGAATCGTAGATGGTGCGGATACGGAGTTGACGCTTGACGGCAGAGATGAGAGGGGGTCGCTGGAAAAGAGCACCCGAAAGGGTCTCAAGGGCACGAGGGAGGGCGGAGGTGTTTTCGAGGGGAGAGTGGAGACGAAGAACGGCAACGTACTCCTTGCCTGCAGGAAGGGTGTCAGTGTCGGATTGAGCCGTGGATGTGCTGCGCACGCACCTGCTCCCTGCTGGGACTTGACGAGCCTGGTGGCCCTGTCGATGCACACGATGAGACAGCCTGTGACCTTGGGATCGAGGGTGCCGCTGTGGCCTGTCTTTTCGACACGAAGGATGCGCCTGAGCCAGGCGACGACCTCGTGGGAGGAGGGGTTGGAGGGTTTGTCGAGGTTGATGACGCCGGACTTGACATAGCTGGCGATGTCGCGCTTGAGAGGGCTGCAGCCAGAGGGGATGGGCGTGAAGTGGGCGGAGCGGACGAGGAGACGGTCGTAGTTTTTGAGGAGGAGCGTTTGGGTGCCTGCGCCCCCTCCGCCGCCTGGGGAGATCCAGAGGGACGAGACGGAGTTGCCGGAGGCGGATTTGAGTCTGTTTAATAATCCGAGTTTTGCGATGGGTATGGGTGGGGTTCCGCTGACTTACCCCGAATGTCGGTGGTGGTGGAGGCACAGACGAGCAAGGGCCGATGGGGATGGGAGGAGGAGGAGGTATGGGTATGGGGCAAGGACAGATGGGAGTGCAAGGGGAGCCGAGCCCCCCGCATCCGTTTACGACGAACGAGTTGTATCAGCATTTGCCGCAGGCGAGTGTGGGGAGGGTGGAGGAGTTGGGGCCTTTGGATCCTCTCGTTCCTTCTGCGCACCATTCGCATCATCCTAGTATGGACGGGACGAGGATGCACTCTCACCACCCGAGCCTTGACGGAATGCAGGTGTACGGAGGAGAGGGGATTGCGCCGAACCAAGTGGTCGTGATGGGCGACGGAAGGGGGGAAGGGATAAGGAGGGATGTGAGCCCGGAGGAGTATGAGCAGATGTATTTGGCTGAGAGGGCTCAGGCGGGCGTGTATGCGGAGGGTGGGTTTGGGATTGGGTATGCGGGGCAGGAGTATGTTGGGTATGCGTGAAGACGATATAGAACGGACTCGATTTCGTGTTTCGGATTGTGATTTGACCCATCAGTGTAGCCTTAGTATGACCCGGATACCCTATCAGTTGTAGCTTTAATGTCTCTCCTTTTTTGTGTACGTTTTGTTGCTTGTTGGAGTGGGCCGTGCCCTCCTCTTCCCTTCCCTTCCCTCCTTTCACTTCTCGCTTCATGCTCTTTTCCCTACTCTCTACGCTTTCGCTCTCCTCGTTACCTCTATCGTTATCTCCTCCCCTCTCTCTTCCATTCAGAAACGATTTATACCTCCTACATATCTTCAGCGTTCCGTGTACATATTGCAACCCTACTGTAGCCTTAGTCGTCTCGTCTCGTCGTCTCGGATCGTGTCTTGTGTTATATATTGACTCGGATTGTGTATGGTTCATTTATTTGCTGCGAATGTATTGATTTATCGTCGTGGACTTGGGTTGGGGTGAGGGAGGGGGGAGGGGGGATAGGAAGTGGGGAGGGGAAGTGGAAGGGTGAAGAGGGGGAGGGGAGGCAGAGAGAGGCAGAGACGGGGAGGGGCAGAAAGGAGGAAGGAGAGGAGAGCGGGAAAGGGGGCTGACCGGGCGTTGCCGGCTGAACGATCTGGGATCATTTTGCCGATCAGTCGCGAGAGGTCTCTCTCTGCTTTGTACCACCACGACCCGCTTTTTCCCTCTTGTCTCGCCGAGCATCTACCCTTTGCTCACGCACTACGATCGTCCCGCGATTAGGCGGGTCACCTCTCTGAGTCTCTACCTGGCAGCACCACGACCCGCCACTCATCGACATCCCGCCCTTCATCCACGCGCTGCTCTTACATCTGTGGTCCGAGGTTCGGCCCAATAGGACGAATCGAGTCTCACAGGGTTCGAGTGAAAGTTGGTAGAGACTGAGGGGGCGGTTGGATGACATGTTGGCTGCCGTGGCGATGGCGGTCTTCTGGCTCATGTCTCTGCACTCCAAGATTGTCCCCCTGCTTGGAAGGCTAATCACCCGTATGCATACCTCGTGATTGCCTCTGATCTCCCTCTCTGCTTCAGATTTGACAAGGACTCCCGAGGCGATCTTGAACTGGGTCCACATGGTGGTTGTACGACTGACGACGACGAGGCGAATCTTGGTTGATCGATGATCGACGGACAGTCTCCTTTGCTTTGCCTCTGCTTGGGACAACCAGCGCTGTCCTGTCATTCTGTATCTTTCAAGACGCATCGTTCTCGCCTCCGAGTGTTCCTTCTCCTTCATGGTATACGAGGATCTTTAAGGCGATTCAACATTGCTTCTCAAAAGGTGCGGGAACGACGACGACGGCGTAGCGAGTCCTACATCGATGGAGGTGCTCTGCTATGTGTTTCTTCTGTCAACATCTTGTTGAAGGTCCACCCTCGGTTCACGCCTAACGTTTGATTCCAGAGCTGTGTTTTCCCGTAAACCGATTCAGGGTCCTCAAAGCTATCAATAGGCGTGAGTCCAAGGTTGTTTGCACGAAAATGGCAGGGCTGCTCTTGCTTGGAACTTGTTTCTCCGTGGTCTTTGCTCTGCACCACCACCAAATCACCACTGTCTGATTGAAGATCCACCTTCAGTTCCAGCTTCACACCCGCTCCTGAGGACCCCTTTATCCCGCAGGGTATTATTGGGTCCTCCAGACGACGAAGGCGTGGAACTTGATGGTGGATCGACGACGATGGTATAGCGAGTTTTGGCTAATCGACGGGAGGCTTCTTGGTTTTCTCTCTGCTTTGTGTAACAATTGACAGCGCCTCAATCACCGCATATATCGACGTGGTCCTTCCTCTCTGCCCGCGGCCACCGCCTAGGCGGAAATCCACCCTCAGTTCGTGCGCCAGCATGCTTCGAAGAATTAGTTCGCCTGTCGTGCGATCAAGCTTTGTCGAAGCGTTTCGACGGCGAAAACTAAGGGTGGCTGCATCTTGCCGGGCTCTGCTGTGCCTCGAGAGCAATTTCCTCGGCTTTGTCTGTGCTCTGCACCGAATGGCGCAGTCTAGTCGGACGTCCGCGCTCCATTACTGCGTGTAACCAGTTCCTCTGTTTTTCCCCCTCCCTCTCATCCTGGGTGGATGGGAATTGCGCTGGTGATCCAAAGGAGATGCAAACCGCGGGAGGGTTCCACCTATATCCGAGAGAAGGCCAATGCGCATTAGCCGTCGACCTTCGTTCAACAACGTTCTCTACTATGCCAACAAGAGCATCAGCCGTCTCGTCGCAATCCCACCCTCACCTTCACGTTCGGCACTCGCTATTGCGGACCCATTCTCCCGCAGGGTATTACGGGGTTCGCCAAGCGTTTCCAGCGGAAGTTATGGTGAGGGTGATCCGACGACGACGGCGTTGTTTTGTTTCCCTTCGTCGATGGTAGCTCTTCTTCGGATCTGTTCCTGTTCGCTCCATCACCTAGCCTGGCTGGAATATCACCCCCCAGTCCACAGTCTCGCGTTCGACTGTTTAGGCTTTCTTCTTTCGCAGAATGGATGGAGCCTTCGCATTCGTAGAACGCGCTCCAACAACCTACTGGGGGTGCGACGCTGGCATGGCGGGTCTCACTGACCGATAGCAAGCTTCCTCGGACGTGTGCCTCTGTGATTTGCTTCACTCAGTATCCCTGTCGAAGGTTTACCCTCGATCAATGCCCCTGCGTTCGCTTCTGAGGACCCGTTCTCCTGTAGCGAGGACTGGGATCCTCAAGGTTATCGCGATGCCTTGTGTGAGGGTGGTCCGACGACGAGGAAGTACGGTTATGTTCACACGCTCGATAGCCGTTTCGCGTTTTCTTCTCTTCTCTGCACCACCCCCTTCACCGTCTTGTCGGGGTTCTACCCTCGGTTCACAGTGGGCGCTCGCTTTGGAGGACCCGTTTTCCAAAGGTGTTTTGGGGTTCTCCAGGCGGCTCACCCAGGAAAAGCTCGCGGTGGGTAGACGACAATGACGACGCAGGGAGTCTGAATTGATTCGCTGGCTTTCTCGTAACACTCTCGCAGACTTCTCTCTAGCCTCTACTTTGCACTGCGATTACCACTGCATTGTTAAAGCCCCACTCTCTCAGGTGATGCCTGTTTTTACTTTTGAATGCTCCTCCTCGACCGTAAGGTCGAAGAGGGTACTCGAGGTTTTGACAGCATGCGTGCTGGAGGGTGGGCGACGACTCAATGCGGCGGGACTTACCTGACAGGTATTCTTTTCTGGCACTCTATGTTCGCCTCGAGGGCCCATTTCGTTCCCTCATTTTCGCTTTGTACCAACATTGTCAGCGTCTCCTCGGAATTCCATCCTCCATTTACACCTACGAGCGACTGCTTCTGGGAAAGACTTCGCTCGCAGTCCAAATCTCAGAGAGCCTGAAAAACACTACTGCTTCACAGGAAACCGATGGGAGCCGCACTTCCGGCGTACTTTGACGAAGCTGGTGAGTGGACTCTTTTCTCCAACGTCTCACGCTTATACCAACGGATTGTGCTTTACTATCTTCCACGTTTGGCATTTTTCGTCGACTTACTACCGTCTAAGAACCGCAGCCAACCCTTCTACACTTTAGGACGCCCATTCGCCGCATTCAGATCCGATATGGCGATACCACGAGGCGCTCCATCTTGATGCGATAGGGAATCGCACGAGGCACTTCATCTTGACCATCAACCACTATCCCCTCCCAAGTTTTCTTAATTCCCCTCCATGGCACATACAACCAGGAGATGCTTCGAGGTCGCTGACCTACCCGAGGATATCGCCAGGATTGTCTTTGAGATTACAGCGGAGATCCCAAGCGGTGCTGAAAAATGTGCTCTCGTGTCGAGACGGGTGAAGC
>JANDKE010000043.1:0-46958 GCA_027627275.1 Coprinellus aureogranulatus
GATTTCGACTTATCCATTTTACCCCCGAGCTTTTGTGTCGACCTTCCCCAGTTCAAGTTTTTCGCTTTTCACATGCGCCCAGAATGTAAGGCGCCTCCCGCATTGCCTTTCCCTGCGTGGGCTCACACAGTCCCCCAGCTATTCCCTATCTACAATGAAATCAAGAGTAACACCCAGAAGCGAATGAACATTGTCGTGGGGGGTTCCATTGGCGCTGCAATCTTGACCTACGAAGTCATTGCGGTCATTGGATACCTCACTTTCGGGTCCAAAGTCCGTGAAGTCTCCGTCATCTTTTCGCTGGTAATTGGATCTAACCCGTGCCCTAGGTTGGAGCCAACATCATTGCCATGTACCCATCGACGTCGCTCTTCATCGCATTCGGTCAACTTGCCATCGTAATCCTCGTCCTCTTTTCCTACCCACTGCAGGTCCACCCATGCCGGAACTGCCTTGACAAGGTGTTCCATCCCGACCACGCCGTCCCTCATCAAGTTAAGCCTGTTGTGACCGCTGACGAGGAGGATGAGGAGGGGGAGCCAGAAGACGATGCAGAGGATGACCACATGCATGCTGAGATGTCAACGCTGAAGCATTCAATTCTTACCACTGCCATCATAGCGAGCGGCTTCACGATCGCCTATTTTGTAGATGACCTTCGACTGGGTAAATTTCTGTCCCCTACCGATGGCTTGTTGTTGCTGATGGGATGATTCCCGCTTTTGCAGTGCTATCTTTCGTCGGATCCACCGGGTCTACCACGATTTCGTTTATTCTGCCCGGACTATTCTATTGGAAGGTGAGCCGACCGACCACGACCTCCATTCCTGGGTATACTGACTTCTCTGTCAAGCTTACGCGCAACGATCCTTCAGCACGGACGACCAACTTGTTGTCCATATGCCTTGCGACTTATGGCGCATTTATATTCATCTTCTGGTAAGTGCTCACGCATTTCCTATAGGCTGGTAGAACACCTTCACGAACATGGTACATTCTAGCTTGGGATTCAACATTTATCAAGTTCTCAACCCACCAGCTACGGGACAACCGCATTAGAGGTTATTTTAGAACGTCGCAAGACACGGATGGTCTCTGCTCTATGTAATAATACCTTCGCTTTGTGCGGCGCATCTTACCGCCACTCGTGTTCCATTTTGAGGCAAGCGGTGCACATTCTCGTGGCACATTCTCGTGCCGACAAGTCCCTTTGGCTTGAACGTAATGCTTTCTCTGGTGAATGCGGCTAAGAGTCCAGGAAGGGTTGCGAGGTTGCTGTCTGATGTAGTGGGCGGTCGTTGTCTCACTTATGCGCTTCCGCTGTGAGCATGGGATACTGGCACTCAGAAGCTACATGCCAACAAGGCAGACCACATCGACCCTGTATTATATCCGCCGTGCATTGGGATGGCTGATGCAAAGAGACTTGATTTATGGATGAAAACCGAGAAGGAATGCGCCCGGCGGAAGCAGTCTCAGTCTGGGAATAATACCCACGGCCTCAGTGGGGATTGAGTTTTCACTCTGTCCTCAAACTCCATGGCTTGACCCGTCGATTACCAGAATACTGCTCGAAACGACAATTCTCCAAGGCAGAGCACGCACCTCAATGGCCCCTGGTACGTCGATCCAAATAGTCCACTACAAGGGCCCTGTTTTACAGCTTTTCCTAACGCATCGTGCTTCTTGCTCTCGCCCTGATCAGTACATCCAGTGATACTCGCAAAGTCCCACAATACGGCGTCCAGCTCTCAACATTCTCCAAGGAACGGCTCGGGCGACATGAATCCAGCTCCGTCGTCGATGTCGGCACCAGCAAGCGCAACTGCAAGTGCTTCTCATTCTCCAGCCCCATCGCTTCCCCAGTCTTCGCAAGGGTCGCCAGTGAACGGATCGACCCCGCATACCCCGCCCCCGGCGCCCAACACTTTCATGGTAGAATCCTCAATAGGCGAGAGCGGCACCACTGCGCCCTCTTCATCTTCATCCAGCAGCAATTCGAGCTCAGCCAAGCCAGCATCCCAGCCGGAGGAGGACCGACAGATCATCATCGAGGCATTGAGGAGCAAGGATAGGATATACGTGTTGAAACTTGGGGAGCAGATGGAAAGCTTGATAAAGGAGCGCAGGTGAGTTCCCGAGCCAATTCTCCCCGACAACCGTTGACCATTAATTCACAGGCAGCGCCTTGACCTCCAACCTGCGACAACATATCAACGACTGCTTGTGCATCGATGTTCGGCATACTACAAGCTGGCTCCTGAATCAGACCCATCCAGCAAGACTATTTCCGTTCATACTACTCTCGAGAGTCTCATGTAAGCTTCACTCCCCCTCTTGGTGGCCTCTTTCTGACCTTCTCTCAGCCCTGAACTACGCATATGTGAACTCGTGCCCCCCGAGTCCACGTCGCAGCCCACCTTCAAAATCATGCGTCGATCGCCCACCGAACGTAACCACCGGACAAAGCCGCTCTCTCAAGCAGGTTCCATTGCAGGCGAAGATGCAGATCTCTCAGATGTAGAGCCATCGGAGGCAGGCAGCATTGGTGGACGAAGCAATGCGACGGGTAGCAGCAAAAAGCACATGACCATCGCGGAGAGGGAAGCCGCGTACAATGAGGCGCGCTCCCGCATTTTCCATGACTTTGAGGAAAAGGAGAAGGCGAAGGAGAGTCAGATGAGCGCGAGTTCATCTTCTCTTAGCCTGAACTCCGCCTCTGCGACCAGTGCTAATGGGGATGGCAGCAGCCTAGGTGAAGCTGACGGGTCAGTCTCTTCTCCGACAACTGAGAGCGAATGGTCTGGCCCTGCTCGAAGGGATCGCCGTGGAGGCAATGCCTCTGCTTCCTCCTCTAGAGGGTCAATTCGAGGCGGCTCGCGCAATTCACGAGCGTCGTCCCCCTCGTTTGTCTACCCTTCTCTATACGAACCTGCTCCTACAGGACAACTTTATGATCCCAATGCGCCGGCCTCCACGCCCAAGACAGCACCGTCCTACCACGGTACCCAATACTATCATCCTTTCGCTCCTCCCGGCCAGCATACAGGGGGGATGTATATGCCTTCACTACCCGTACTACCCGTCCTACCCTTATCAAGCGCCACNTGATCCTCAGCACCGCTGTTGGAGACCCATCACTTTATGCAGCTGCNCCTGGAATGGGGTACGGAGGCTACGTGTGGCCTGCCCATGGGCAACNTCCACCTGCNCAAACATCGCCGCAGGCTATGCCTATNTCCCCACACCACACNNACCATACAGGCCCACCCTCTATGTCACCGCCACCNCTGCCCGCTCAGCAATACTANGCCCAACCTCCATACGCATANCCACATCACCCAGCATATTACACCCCTCCACCTGGCCACGCTGGGCAGNCGGTGGCCCCACCTCCGTCGTCCTCGGGNATGCAAANCCCAGCCTACGAATTACCGAGATCCATGGCTGCGCCCCCTATCAATNCTGGCTATCCAGCAAACGCTTCTCAGAATGGCCGAGGTAATCCNGGCAATGGGTCCACGCATCAGCAACACCAGCACACTCGCAANCCTCAGCGTAANAATTCTGGTNTGTCGGGCAATGGGAACGGGAGTGGTAAGCGAGGAGCCCCTGGAGGACGTGCCAGTGGCTGGAGTTTTGGGTCAGGTGGTGGACANAGCGCTTACGTGGCCTCACCTGGTGGTTCGATTCCTGGCGATGTGATTGGGCCACGGCTTAATACCCGTCGCCAATCTTCGAATACCAGCACTAGCTCAGGCTATAGCCGAGCGTCGTCCAATAACGATGATGTCTCATCTATTGCAGTGAGTATACANCGATTGTGATATCACTTGTTTCCAAGGAGANCTCTAATTTGTACCTGTNCTTTACACTTGCAGTCGTCTTCAACTACNTCTTCGTCTGCATCTCGGCGCACNTACACGTCGACCGCATCATCGCAACACCCGTTGCCCCCTCGCCCAGATTGGGCGGTCGGCCTCAAGGCGCAGCCAACGCTTACGGGGCGTGAAGCAGCCGGGTCACGGCACTCCAGTTTGCCGATATCCCCCTCGAGGAGCACGAACGGGAGTAGCCAATCTTTGAGCGGGAAGCTGCCGCCCTTGACGTTGCAGCCTAATGACTTCCCGCCGTTGACGCCTCAAGGCGCGGCCCAGGAAAAGAGGCCGTCCATTGGGGCTTGGGGAAACGTAGCACAGAACAGGTCTATCCTTTCACCACCTGGTGGGGCTCCTCGTGCAGATGACGCGGCCGGTCTGGAAAGGTCGTCGCCCAGGGTGCGCCTATTTCTGCAGCTTCTGTCAGTCTCATTTGCTAACGAGTCTTGCAGGTCGACATGTCAATTGGCGCTGCTGCAGGCCGTGGCAGTAACACAAACTTGACGGAGCAGTTGGTCAACCAGATTCAATCGATTTCTATCGAGGAGAAGATTGCCGCTGTGGAGAAGGCGTCGACGACATGAGTGGGTGATATCCAGCTTGAGCGCTTCCGGCGCTGGTGCAATGCCTTGTTATAATTCTGCGTGAAAAAAAGTTCTGTAAGAGCATTCCTTACTCATAGAAACTACATGTTCTCGCACCTTTCTTTTTCAACACCTCATCGTTTTCAGCTCTCCAAGTGTTTCGTACGTTTCCTATCGCGTAGCTCTCCGTATGTTGTTGTCGTCAGTAGTCAGCTGTGTTTTTATTATCATTGGACGAGGACCGCCTCTTGCAGTTTCCACTGCTCGTGGGCGTCGAAGGGAAGACGTATCCACTGCAGACGGAACCATGTACTGCTGATTTAGCGCCCATAACGGCTACAGGCACCGTGACGGGAACACGGGCACAGCAATCACGAATATCAACACGGTTGAGCGTGAACACGGCATAACCTGAAATCTCCCTTTAACCGACCACCCCACGCATACCATGTCACTGGTTGCGACCGTTGCCCGGGCTCGTGCAGCGCTCAACTTCCCTCAGGCTGCCCCTGGTAAGCTGTGGGGGAGAGGGGCTTCTGAGATCACACCTCGCCTCTACCTGTCCGACCTTTGGACCGCCTGCAATCCAGAAGAGATGGAACGGCTGGGAATAACGCATATCGTCTCTGTTATTGAACACCCGCCCGGCCACTACCTGATAGGATACCGGTTGGGAGGCGTCATCAGATATTTATCGCGGACAGAGGTGACGCGAACATCCTTGCCCACCTCGAGGAAAGCACGAAGTTCATCAAGGATGCGCTCGATGAAAGCGAAGACAACAAAGTCTTGGTATGTATATATATATATACGCTAGATGACTGTATAGTTTGACCAACCCTCTGTTCGCAAGGTACACTGCCAGCAGGGCATAAGTCGAAGTGCAACCGTCGTTTGCGCATATATTTGCGCTACACAAGGAATGGAAGCGGTGGACGCTATCGAATTTGTTCAAGCCCGTCGAAGTATCGTCTGCCCCAACGCGGGGTTCCGGCTGCAGCTGGTGCGGTATTCCGTGCCATTTGTAAAGGAGAGGCGTAAAACGAAAACAGCCAGCGTCAGCAGCGACATCGCGAGCAGGATACGTTCCTTGTTTCCTGATAAAGCAACCAAAGCGACGCGGAGGACAAAGACAGTTGTTGTGGCAGAGGAAGCGGTTCCGGGGGAAATTGCAGTGGCGGCGCTCGTCGATGAGGCGGTTGACCGAGCCTTTGCAAGCTCCCAGTAATTCCCTATGGCTTGAAAGTAAAGCAGCAGATTCCGATTCATAAGTCTGGGTTGAGATCCAGATCGAACGAGAAAACTGCGGGTCCTGGCTGCTGGGGCCTTCCGACATCGGCGAGGTAAGGGTTGTGACCAGGCATATGTTGCGTAGGCTCGACGGCAGGAGATGCGGTTGGAGCTGGTGAATGTATCATGATGTGTTGCGCCCTGGTACATTGGCCTCCACGCACCTCGTCCCACTGAGTGTGTCTCTCCAAGGTTCCCAAGAGGTGCCTCTGCATTGAGTCGCCCGCGTCGCATCTTCTCTTCGTTTGGAAATGGAGGAAAGAACAGCGGTGGGGGAGGTTGTCCTGGAACATTCAAGTCTGGCATATTCGGAGGGGCAGACGTGAACGCGCTCAAGCTTTGGGCATATGCCAAAAGTTCAGGGTACGGAATGGCACCTGCAGTGTATCAGCATCGGTGAAGTTCGGATAAAACTCCTAATACGCACCTTTTCGTGCGTCCTCAGTAGCTTTGATTCTCTCCTCCCCTTCCTCGATCAACTCTTCGAGGTCCTTGTTTCCCTTCGACAGTTCTTGGCATATTTCCCTCCAGCGCCCTTCAAGGTCGTACAGCTCTTGCTCCAGAGATTCTATCTTACGCTGCTTAATTTGATGCACGTGAGCTAGATTCACTGCTGAAGCGAGGTCTCTATCGCAATCAAGGAATGCCGAAAGTGGGGGCGGAGGAGGAGGCTTCGTCTCGGGAGGCGACAACGACAAGAATAGGGTACGCGCAAGCGACTGCAGATCGTTCAGGGGGGCGAGAAGGATTGAGGACATTGACTGTAGTTCTTCCACTGGATCCATATTGAAAAGAGGGTCGGCCTTCCAGATCTCAAGACGGTGTGTTGGACATAGGCGAACAAGCGCCGGTGATGAGCGCGATGTTTGGCACCGCCCTCTCTATCACACAGTGATCTGCGTCACGACTGCATGATCATCACCAGCCTGGTTGCTCTTAGCGCTCATCGTTGCCGACAGCGAGCAAAGGTTTAAAAAAGGCCAGGCCCCTCTCACATGCTTGATTTGAGATGCCAGCTGGCTTTCATTCAGCAAGGTCGGCATCCCGGGATCTGAGCAACTACAACCAGCTGTCGGAATACGAGCTAACCGCGGACGGCAACTTGTACAATGCCAATACCCAACCCGAACCTGGGAAGAAATACCCCGACGGCGCCTCAATAGATTGGCTCCAGGAGGAGGCTGCGGAACGAGAGAGAAGTCATGCGCTGCATTCAGAAGCAGGAGTCCGAGGGGCATTGTTACCCGCGATCGACTCCGCGAGGATGTGGATAGTTGTGATCGCGACAGGTATTGGGATTGGCCTTGCGGGGGCATGGCTGGATGTGTTGGTGAGATGGTGAGTCTGTGAGACTTTTCGAGGTTTCAGGCCCATGAAGTTGTGCAGGTTAGGCGATGTACGTGAAGGGCGCTGTGCATACGGCTTCTTCTACAACTCTGTCGCTTGTTGCTCTGGCTTGGATGCTGGAGAAGCCTGCCACGAATGGCAGACTTGGAGTCAATATTTTGGCATCAAATCCATGTTCGCGTCGTCGTTCCTGCAAGCATTCGTTTATATTTCCTTGGCGGTAAGCGCGCATATACGAAATACACATAGGCGCTCATTTCGTCGCAGGTTGTATTTGCTGGAGCATCCGCATTTCTTGTACAGAGTTACTCTCCATAGTAAGCCTTCTAGTCATCCAGCTCGCGTCACTGCCACTTATGTCTTGTGCCAGCGCATTTCATACAGGAAGTCAGTTCGTTTTCGAGCCAATTCGTATCCGAGAACTAATATCCTCATATCAGTACCCGAAATTAAGGCTGTGAGCTGGGACATGGCTTGTTGTATTCCATCGCTGATCTTGCGGTTCAAGATCCTGGGCGGCTACGTTTTCGACGCATTCCTCGGACCTTGGACTCTACTCATCAAGGCACTGGGCCTAGCGCTTTCCGTAGCTTCTGGCTTGTCACTGGGGAAAGAGGGCCCCCTCGTGCATGTTGCGTGCTGTATGGCTTATCTCTTCTCCCGCATGTTTAAGCAATTCCGGCACAACGAAGGTGGCGAATTAGTTTCATCCCTCGTATTGCATCAACTTACCTCCTTCTAGCTTCGAAACGGCGCGTGCTCGCTGCAGCTGCGGCAGCTGGGGTCTCTGTCGCTTTTGGTAGTCCTCTTGGAGGAGTTCTCTTCGGCCTTGAAGGTGGATTTCTTCCCTAGATGGCTATACGCCGTTAATTGATCATCTCATTCTACCTAGAACTGGACGCCTTTGCCAGTGAGACGGATGTCATGTGGCGAGGGTTCGTCGCCTCCGCCATTGCCGCCGTTGCCCTTCAGTGGGTCAACCCATTTGGCACTGCTAAATTGGTCCTGTTTCAGGTACTGCTATCTCCTCGCGTCCGTATTTTTAGTCACTGAAATCCACCGGGTTTAGGTTACTGCTTTGAGTGACACCTGGAGAGCCTTCGAATTAGTATGTCGTCGTTGCAGATTACCTTTTTCCCTTCTAATCGTGTTCTCAGATCCCATGGATAACATTAGGGGTCATCGGTGTCAGCACTATCATCGTGATTTCGTTTTCCATTTCTAACATCTAGCAGGGCATCCTTGGATATCTTCTCATCCGTATGAATACGGAAATCGCCATATACCGCCAACAAAGCATAGTAGCGGACTGGCCAATCCTTGAGGTTGTCTGTGCAAGTGCGATTACTGCTGCTCTGAGCTACCTCGTGAGTACTCGAGCTTCGGAATCCTCTTCTGCTCAGCTTGATCAACATCCAAACTTCCCTAGGTGGTATTCGGAAGGTTCGAAACACTTTAACCTGCTCCACAATTCCCTAACCTCGGTCGCTTATTCCTTTAGAGTCCAGACTTCCGAACTTGTGGCAAACCTTTTCCAGGACTGTGACCCCACTAAAGGAGACTACCATGGGCTTTGCAAGTAAGGACTGTTGCTTCTATGTGCTTTCATATTTGACGTCTTATGAGCGCCACTCACATAGCCCGAATGCGACGAAAGAGAACATCTTTCTGCTGGTACTAACCGCTATCATCAAGCTTGTCCTCACGGCATGGACTTTCGGTATGATGGTACGGCTGGTTCATGGAGGTTCTCGCAGCGGATTCAGCAGGCGGTACTCAAACACGGTCATAGGTTCCAGCCGGTATATTCCTCCCGACCATCGGTATCGGCGCATGCCTCGGTCGCGCGGTCGGTTTGATCATGTACGTCATTCTAGCCCAGGTAATGTTGTGTGGTTTAGAAATTAACTTCCCTTTTTCGATAGGCAAAGTTTCTATCGCGCGTATCCCCAAGCCTGGTTTTTCCAGTCTTGCCCTCCAGATCCATCTGTACGGTGCATCTCGCCTGGTTTCTACGCAATTATTGGCGCGGCGGCCATGTTAGGTGGTGTAACACGAATGACGAGTGAGCCCCTGCTTCTTTCATGTCCGCTCAAGTTCCAGGCTTACGTTCTGCCGTCCCTTTCCAGTTTCCCTGGTCGTCATTCTCTTCGAGGTGCGATCTTCCCGTGAACGTTGTACTAGGATTCTAAACATATGCTCTTCTCGTATCGTAGCTCACGGGTGCACTATCCCACGTCTTGCCTATCATGATATGTGTCATGACGGCCAAGTGGGTCGGAGATGCCCTAGGCAAGGACGGAATCTACTCTGTGTGGATCGCCCTCCGGCGGTATCCCTGGCTTCCTCCTGTACACTTCCGAGACCACGGCGAGACCGCCGCGCACGTTATGCGGGGGGTCAGCGAGCTTGTCACCATAACGGACGGTGTTACAACCGTTAAAGAGATGCTGGCTATCTTGAAGAAGTACGATTATCATGGGTTCCCAGTCATCGATAGACATGGGGAGTATGTCGGGTATACCACGAGAGATGCGCTACAACTCGCTATCGGTACGTGTTACCAAACTGCTGTTACGTCTACTTCGTTCTAAAGATAGGGCTGGGTGGGGTACGGCTGACCGAGAACCACACCGCTGTCGGACTCGGAATCCCTTCCTTACCCGTCCCTCGCACCTCATGCATCTAATGGATTGCTTGGTTTGCCCTCTCTGGACATAGCTAATGTTGCCTTACTATGACAGACGAAATCCACTTTACGGAAGGCTCCTACGGCTTGGAGCAAAAGATATGCACGTTCTCGAAGAACTACATGCTTGTGTCTGCCTCTAACCGGGTAGACATGTCGTCCACCCTCGAGAAAACAGTCATTCAGCTCCGCAAAGAAGTGTCGTTAGAGATGCTTGTTAGCATGTTCCAAAAAATGGTGAGATGCGCCCACTGTTGTCCTCCGCCGGTGCCGTTTTTGACTTGGATATGATACCGTAGAATCCGCGCCAGATAATGTTCACGCATTCAGGGAAGTTGACAGGGATGTCGACCAAACGGGACATTGTGACCCTGCTCACCCAACACTTCCCACACGCCGCTGCGCTCGCTCGACATCCTAAACACCTTTGACGCATGCACGACCTAGCCTATTATAAGCATCGTCGACACGGTCCTTGCTACCTTTTTTCCAACGCTCTTCTCTGGGTAGAATTGGCTTTTTGAGAGTGGGTTCTCCGTACACACGCACTGGTATTCGCTTCCTCATCGTGTGCCTATACTTGCTGCAGCCAGGCCACAGCCTATTTATAGACCTGCCCAAAATCGACTATACTCTTCCATCGATGGCCAGGATATGTGGGTGCCACCGAAACGCCGGATATTAAATGTCGAAACGGAGGTACGGTGCGCAATAAGCAGCCCTCGAGAGTCGACGGACGCGGAATCGGACAAGTCGAACCGACGCATGTGCTTTCTATCATGCCTGTGTGCACAGCGAAGTGTGCGGCCCATGCGCACCATGAGAAGGATTCGATGTCAATTAAAGTGAAGCGACAAGGTCAGAAATCTATGGTTACAATCGAAGAGTAGAAACGAGACCAGTTTTCCCGAGGAAGGCGTGTAGAGAAGGTACATTGAGAAGACAGAGTACTGTGCAGAGTGAGAACCGAGAGAGTGAGAAGTGAAAGATACGTAGTAACATATTTGCCTTCACGCGAAGGCAGAGGCGACAAATACTAGGAGATGGAAAGGAAGGCGTCGCATGGTCGTCGGTGACGTTGAATAAATCCGGGAAGGGGGAGGAAAGAATCAGGGACAAAACTACCATAATCAATAGCATAACAGCGTCCATTGCGATCGGTTTGGCCAGCAATACCGTTACGAATATTGCGCAACCCCGCGAACGCAGTTTTACGAATCGTCTTGCTCCGACTCGTCGTCGTCGGAATACGCGTAAGAATCGTCATCCTCGTCTTCGTCGTCCTCCGTCTCTACTTCATCCATAGACTCCTTCAACTGGTTAATGAATCAGTACGGGCCGCTCAAGTGCACTCAAGGGAGGTAAAAGGGAACAAAAGTAAGGGAAGAAGCAAGGATACATGACGTACCATTTCTACTAGCTCGTGGCACTCGTTAAGATTCGCCATGATAATTCCTTGCCCTTCTGGGATCGACCCATCTGCGCCCACGAACCGCCCGTCCTTCCGCATCGAATCAATCTGGAACAGGGCGAGTTGATACTGTGGAAGGGAAAGTCAATATCAGCAAGCTATCGGAGATCCTACGAAGAGTAAGTTGGAGTGGGAATCGGCCGAATACGTACGGGATAGAGATCGCGGGCGTTGAAGGGACCTCCGTATTTCAGCACCTCGTTCAAACACTTCTTGACAGTGTTCAACTTATTGGCCTAAAGAAACTTGTTTCAGTCGCAAAATGAGAAGGTAATCAGAGTGCCACTTACGACAGGCATCAATTCCTCTGAGACAGGCTCACTTGACGATAGCAGCCGGTAGATAAGACCATAACACCTTCTCAGCAGGTACAGGAGGACCTGCGGAAAGGCGTAAGTACGTATGCCCAAACGAGAGAGAAAAGGGACCCACATATTGTCCGTCAGGCCGGTTTCCCTCGGAGTCAACGAACTTTCCATCCACCCGCATCTTGTCAATCTCCTGCAGACTCAGCGAGTAGTTCCATAGGTCGGTTTCGCGTAGCGTCCATCGGTGGGTGAGGACGAGTTGTTCCAGCTCCCCCCGAATGTCGGTCAGCCGGTCGTAGATAGGCTTGAGCGATGAGGCGACGTTCTTGGAATCTTCATGTGCTTTGATCTCTTGCACGATGTCGAAGCACTCTTCGAGTAGGCTGGAGCATATAGCTTGCGATGCTGGTACTACGCCTCCGGGACCAAGGAACTTGCCGTCGACGCGCTGTCTGCGGTCGTCGGTGGCGAGGCAGGGTTTGATAGTACGACGGAAGGGTAGAGCGGAGGAGATGAGTTTGGAGAAGAAGTTCCGAGCCATATGAAGATAAGCGACCGGTGGGGGGAGGGAAGGAAGTAAATGTCAGCACAAACAGTTCAATAGACGGAGGACTTTATACTCCAGAAAAGAGTAATGGTAACAGACTTGATTAAACGGGAGAAGTACTCAACGAATCGATTTTGCGGAGCTCTTCCTGCAACGGTTTTAGTTCGGCCTTGTGTGAACCCTCCTTCGCAGCGAGAGCGACCAACTGTCGCCGAATCGAGATCAGCTTCTGGTGCACGGGGACCAACTCTGGAGAGAGGACGGATAGAGAGTCCAGGAGCTGCTTCACGATCATGTCTAATTTTGATCCAAGTTAATATCGGTAGAACACTACCACAAGAGGGAGTCATGAGGTGGGCAAGAACGCACCACATTCGTTGAGCTGCCTTTCCAGCAATTTGGTGAGTGCCTTGGGATGTTTTCCGGCTTCAGCGTCGCGTGAAACAATATCCCGCAGCTCGGCGAGTCGCTTCTGGAACGGTTTGAGATCGCTCTCATTGTATACGTTGGATTCGTTCATATGATCGAGTATTTGCTGTATATAAAGTCAGTCGGGCATTCTATTGGCGGCAACAACGGAGACTCCTGCGTGCGAGCGCCCCATACGCTTCAAGGCGTCTACGAAGGGGGCTCGTAGGAGCCGTTCCGTCGGAGGAAACGACGAACCCGCATGGACGCTATCTGGCTGTAGGCGGCAGGAGTGTCCTTGGTCTTTCCGATAGTGAGGAAGAACAGGGAGAGGAGAGCAAACACGTCCGCCAGCGTTGTGTCCAGTCTGTTGTTGTATGTCTTGTTATCATCTCTAACGGCATTGAGTTTCTGGACTAGGTTGGACGGTGTATGAGCCGGAAGAGAGCCGCGTTAAGCAGGAGCACACCAACCTTGTTTAACGACGTCTTTGTAGAGAGAATTTACATCCTGGGCCTTGATGAACTCGCCCCGGTCCTTCTTGAGCGCAGTAAGCCTATTTCTAATGCTGCGAGGAGTCAGCACGGTGCTTTGGATCCGTATTGACCGATACGGACTTGACAAGAGCTTCTAGGATTGGCAGTTCTGAACAACAAGTCAATACCTTAGGTTCGGCGCAGCAGCAGTGAGACGGACCTTCCTGAGGGACTGGTTCAGGCATTGTGGTGGATAGGGTCGGCTGCAAGGAATGTCTGCGGCAATCGATGGGCCGGGGGTGATTCCATCGTCACGGTTCCCACGGCCGTACATGAGCGCTAAACCCATGGCAGCGAACGGTCTCTCGGACCTGCACCGTCCCTTTGGATGCATCGATAACGCGGGGTCATGCTGGCGCGCCACACCCGCACCAATGCGCTCGCTGTTCTCATCGCCATACACAGCGATGAGGGAGAAGAAACTAGAATTAGCATGCATGGCTGGAGGCGCACACATAGCACTGGGGAAGAATATATAAACTGATTGAACGTCGCCGACGTCTCTGGCGCTGTCAGGCAGAGCCGCTAGTGCGATGGCGGAGTTGTGCCTGATGCGGAGGCCGAATGCGAGAAGGTCGAGCACCGACTTCCATCACTGACACCGCCGTCTCTCTCGACGCGTCACTCAACCTCCAACCACCATCATGGACAGAATCAAGGCTGTATGTTCCGTCGCTGCCACAGCGCATGCCTCACAATCTCACGAATACCCTTTAGAAACTCGAGCAGCTGCGCGCAGAAGCTGATGCTGCCACCGAGCGTGCTGAAGCTGCGGAGGCAAAGAACAAGTTGGCTGAGCAGGAGCTCCTGACAAAGGAGCAGGAGATTACGTCTCTGGTGCACAAAGTTGCGATTCTCGAAGAGCAGAACGAGAAGTTGGAGAGCCAGCTGGCCGCGGCGAAGGAGGGCAGCCTCGCTGGAGAGTCGTCATCAGTGGAAGCGGGCAACTTGGCCAGGAAGGTGCAGCTCTTGGAGGACGAGCTTGACCAGGCTGAGAAGAACGTGAAAGAGACCATGGAGAAGTACGTTGCGTCCCTCCCCCGCACACCCTTTCATGGATGACGCTGATCACACATACTCTACCACTCAGGCTCAGGCAGGTGGATGTCAAGGCCGAGCACTTTGAACGTCAAGTGACAAAGCTCGAGCAGGAGCGAGACCAATGGGAGAAGAAGTACGAGGTGCGTATCGTCCCTTCCTCTCTGCCTTGCTGCGCACTGACGTATCATGCAGGAGGAGAAGGCCAAGTTGGCCAAGGTCCAGGCAGAGATGCACGAGCTCGAGTCCAGTCTCGGCGCTCTCTAGTCTTGCTATCACAAGTTACCCTCCCTCTCATCGTACATCTCACTACCCAATACCTGTAATGGCCGGACTTCGGAATCACTCTAATCGCAATGCTAGTTTCCAACTACGAGCTGAATCACGCCCATCGATCGGCAGCAGATGCGCATGGGCGATTTTCTGCGCACAGTCTGGTGCACTGGAGCATGACCCTATCCCCCGATTGCGGTGCTTGCTGGCACCTGGGTTGAATCACCCAAGATCGGCACTCCGAGGAGGGCGCTTATTCGTGTCACCGTGCGCACCGGGCACAATTGGCATCTCTTCCCACGATCGACTGGCCTCAACTCTCGAGCGTCACCTTGTGTCGTATTTCAGCTAACCCTTGCTCCGGAGTCGCCGACATGGATGACAGAAGAGGACGCTTTAATTGTAGAACTTGGTGCCGATGTTATCGCGAACTATGGGTTGTCGTATGTCTGAAGAATGTGAACATATGCGAATGCCTTGCTGATATGNGAGAAGACGGCCACGGCCTTCGAATTATACGTACTGGGGTCTATGATAGAAAAACGTGAATGCAAACGGACAAGTGATTGTAATGATCGTGATATGCATTGNGTAAAAAGGAATCTAGAGGAGAATGACTATACATCACCCTAGCGCTTGCGCCTCGAAGGCTGAGAACGTGGTGGGTCGTCCTTGGTAATGCTTGTTTGGGACGAGGAGGGAGATGATAAGAGCCAGGTCCCCGGGTCATCACCACCGTTCTTCTTGGCTTTGAGCGACCCNGGTTTGGTCTTCTTCAGCTTCCTATCTTCTCGCCTAGCCTGGTACGAATCAGCGCTTTCCATGCCAGAGTCCGTGTCGCCGCTGAAACNATCATCTTGCCGCAAGCTACGTTTCCAGCTTCCGCCTCCGCTCTGCGCGGGAGTTTCATTTTGAGCTCTGANACGTAAAACACGTCAGTGCTTCAGATGCGTGAATCGGGGAACAGATACGTACACGGCCCTATCTTTCGCTCGAGCCATCCTTGCGCGCACTAGAGGTATGTTGCTGGCGTGCTGGGGACCATTCGATTGCGAACGACCTGGTCTCGGGGTGGAATCATGGTCTAGCTGTATGGGAAATGGCTTTGGCCTTCGGTGTCTTTGGTCGCGACACCTTCATCTTCATCATCTGCTATATCAATGACGACGGATTCTTTGAGCCCCCTTGCCTTCTTCTTGCCCTTGAGGTTGGATCCCGGGCCTTCGCCGGTTCCAACGCTATTCGTTCAACGGTCGGTGAATGCGACTGTGGGAGGGTTGGAACGCCTATCTGACGTTCTAGAAGAAGGGCGGCTGGTCGTGTACTTGCCCTTTCCCTTCTGCCTGCTGCGGTCGGGCACATCCCAGTCGTCCGCTGATTCGGTATCATATCGCATGTCATCTCGCCCACTTTCCGTGTCGCTTTTCAACGACGGAACGTTGACATCGAGGTCCATGAGGCTGGACTTGCTCGAACCTCTTGCGATAGGTTTCGGTCTGGGTTTCGGTCTTCCGACCCCCTCGAGCTCCGCCTTCTTTGCACGCTCTTCCTCCTCTTCCCTTGCCTCCTCTTCTTCAATCTCCTTCCTCCTCTTTCGTGCCCTCTCCATGATGATCGTCTCGCCTGCAGTCAAACCTTGCTTCCTGTTGCCAGAGAGACCCGACGCTTTGGAAGACCCAGGATTCCCCGAGTTCGTCACGCCTTTCTTGCCTTCGGTGGTTTGTTCGGCCGGGAACATCGCTACCCCATATGCTGAACTGTCACGGAGAATCTGGAGAGCTTGCTGTCGACCTGAGGCGCCCCGCAGCCGTTGATCTTCCATAATCAACCGTAGAGCGACTTCGGGAATGAGGACGCGTTGAAGGAACTCTTCAGCTCCGAGTGGAAAAATAGATTCCACGTCAATGGACGAAGGGGGGAATAGGTCGTAGAGCGTTTGGTGAATGATGAGGGACCCTAGTTCTCCATAACTAGGGTAGAATTACAGTTAGTAATTCGGTCTGCGTTCATATGCACGGTTAGAGTCTCACTATCCAGGTTGGGTCTTTTCAAAGTTCAAAAACTGATCTTTGACTCCCGTAGCCGCTCTACTACCCTTTTCTTTCACGAGGCGCATTATCTCGCTCCATGCCGCACTCTGCGCTCGGGGACCATTTTCGCTGCTATCATCGAGTAATGATTGCAGTTTGGGTTTCATTTTTTCAATCCTCTTGGTGATGAGATTCCAGTCAATGGTGCTGGGCCAGCCCTTACTCCTTGCTTCTGGGAGGATTTCGGATTCAAAGCGATGGCGCTGGCATAGAGAAATGAATGTGGAGAAAGGAGCTTTCCGTCCGCGAATATTAGTCGGGCGGGGGTCGGGGTATGATTTCTTGGCCATTGCGTCTAGCATTGCCGAGAGTGTTGGAGAAGGAGTGGGAGGCAGCGGGTTATCACAATAAGGGCATAGAGTGCTTGGATCCACTGTTTCAAAGACTGAAGAGGGGTCGTGAGGAAGGGAAATGCAACGGGAACCAGGGACCTACATGATTCTTCCATAGGACCATCTGGATCAATCAAGCTGAACAATTATGAGTGCCGGTTCTCTTGAGGGGCAGCCAAGAGTCTCACCTTGTATCCCCAGGTCTCGTCTTCTTCCTGGGAGATGATTCCTCTGAGGACGAACTTGAGGAATGTCGCTTCTTTCTTGCCTGTGCGACATCGACCTGCATGAATTCGGTACTCAGGGGGAATGGGGCGACTTTCGCTTGCGGGCTACCGCAGGCGTCCGATTCGTCTTCGTCTTCGGAATGTATCACTTTCCTCTTAGCTTTTCCTGCCTTCGCTTTGCGCGGATCTCGGGAGTGAGAGGGGGGTAAGACCTTCGTCGACGACGTCCCTTTGTCCTTTCGGCCGGGGCGTGAGGGCTCAGGTGCTGACCCAGAATCTGCGACCATGGGAAAAGGTTTGGGCTTCTTGGCGGTATGAGCATTCGAGCCCAAGTCCATTGGGAATTTCTGCGCCTTGAGACTTTTCTGTTCATCGCTATGGTCGGACGGTGTGACGGATGATGTTCGAGGAGGGGAAAGGACGGGAAATGGCTGAGGTTGCAAAGGTTTTGCGCTGTCGCAGGCCTCGATGGACGTGTGTCGAGAAGGAGACGGATCGCGTTCAAGGGGGAATGGGGCGGGTGCGGGAGGCTTGGGAGGTGCTTGGCGGACCTTCGTCGTAGGCCTAGGACGGGGCCGCGGAGGTGGAGACGATGGGGGAGATGAAAATATATCCTTTTCGACGGCGGAAGGCTTTGATTGACTGGGGTGAGTCTTCTTGTCGACTGGCGTACGCTTCGTTGCTTTAGATTGCTCTGGAGCATCGCCGCTCTTATTCTTCTTGAACTTGAGGCCTTTGAGAGCCTCTGAACGTTTGTTGTGTTCTGACGGCTGAGAAGAAAGTGCTTTCTTATATCTTGCAACCTCACTGTGTTTCTTTGCTTTCTTGGGAGAGGCCTCTGAGAGCGAGTTAAGAGGGTCGTCGGACAAATCGCTGTCATGGTCGTCGTCGATGTCCACGCAAATGTCCTGCGGGGCTGTCCTCTTCTTGCTGCTTCGGTAGAACTCGGTAGCGGAAGACATGCTATCGCTACCGAACATGTTTCGGCCTTTGCGTGCAGGCGGCGGTCCTTGGAGACGCATAGCAGGGTCTTCGTCCACATCCTTGAAGTTCCTGGAAGAGTTCCTGTGCTTCTCCATGACTGTGAAGCACTTCCGCAACGTGCCCTAGCCTCAAGGCAAGCGGCTGATTGGAACAGGTGAGAGAAAAAGAAAAGCGGTGGTGGGCGAGCTGAAGCTGCAGCTGGCGCCCAATTGTCATTTCTCGGCGACGCGACCGTGACGCGCAGCACGTGAGCCCGACATTTTTTCCACGCCTCGGGCATCTCCGATCAGAAACGTGAGAAGGTCCTTCTCCTTTGGCTATTGCTGGCGAAGTAGAGCGGCGTCTTCACCTTCTCCAGCTGGGCGTCTCGACGACTACAGAAGCCTGGTGTTCTCAGTAGTCGGCGCTTGGGAGTCCTCACATTATATTTCTCTATTCATAACGCTAGTAATGTCAAACGAGCCTCAATCTATAGATCCAATCGAAGAGGTACATGGCATATACTCGCGGCATGTCAATCGGCTCATGCAATGGATAGCCAGAGATTCTTTCGGATGCTGGGGAACTTTATGTTTTGCAATGGCTCTGTGCGACGGAGAAGAAACTGTTGAACGTACCTATAGTATGTCCTTGTCTTGCCCCCTGGTCCGTTGCGACGTTAACACAGCAGCAGTCAGAGGTCAAGTCGAAGCAGACGGAAGTTGAAGCAACCCTTCTCAAGATCATATCTTCTCCAGACCAATACCCCGCTCCTGGTCGTGCCTATCGACGTGCTATTGGAAGATGCTTTGTGACTCTATACAACAGGGGCGAAACAAGGACGATGTTCGACACCCTCCAGAGCTTGATGAAGCTCGTGAGCGACTTCAAGCTAACTGATAAGGATACTTCCAAGATGTGGGTGGTCTGTGATGAGGTGGTTACTAGCGTCTGAATTACATCCAGTGCTGCTTGGTCGTGCATAGGGGATATCATGGCAGTTTACGGTGCCCAGGTGCGCGAGCTTGTTGTCCCTTCTGGACACCAGAGACTCACATTCCCATAGGTCATGTCGTTCATGGCAGATATCGTTGCAACCGCCGTCAAGACATATCGCAATTCCAGTGTATGTTGCGGTGCTCTCGAGTGACGCTTCTCTCACCCACAATACAGTCACCCTTGCTTCGATACCAAGCCTTGCTCGCACTTCACAAGTCGCTGACGCAAGCTAAACGAGCTGTTCCAGAGGCCACCATCAAGGACGTCGTGAAGCAGATGCGGAACGGCCTTACCGACAAGTCCCTCCCTGTGCAAAGAGGCGCTGCTCAAGTCATGATCACGATATATACTGACCCTGATGCACCCCACCCCACATTGAGTGAGATTGAGAACATACTCCAGATTTGTGCTAAGAATCTGGAGAATGTTGATCAAATAACACGGCAGGCACACGCTCAACTCGTCGGCCACATGCTCTCCCTTACCCAAATTGAGCGGCCAGTGCCCATCCCCGAAGCCGTTCAGAAAGCGAAGAAGGATCAAGGTGTCGATGCTGACGAGCCCGGCTCGGCGGCTCACACAACTGCAGAAACGATGAAAGCGCTATCGACGCCGACTGAGATGCTCCTCCAGCTCTCCAATCAACTTAATCGGCACCACCTTTCCCGCAAGACCCGTATTGGAATCTTCGACTTCTATGCAGCCCTCTTTAACAAGCTTGGGGCTTCTTGGATTGAAAGCAACTTCTCCCTCATAGTCTCTCATATTCTGACCGAAATCGTCATGTACCCTCGGAACGGCTTCAACCGCTACGAAACCCTGCTCACTCGGAAGCTTGTGTCGATTCTGCTCCGAGATCTCATTGGCGTTCGGATGCTCAGCGAGCAGGGGCAAATTAGTGCTATTCAGGAGCTTGCCAACCTCTATCTGAAGAGGTGGCCCGCAATGATGCCTGGCAAAGTCGCCCCTGCGTCCGCCGTGCTGGTCATTGTCCTTCGTGAAGTGGCAGGTCTGCTCCAACAGCTGGGTAATGCGCCACCCCCTGTTCAGGTCGGTCTTTAGCAACAAACCACAGCCGACGCAATGCTGACACCTATGATTAGGATGCATTGGCGGAACCCCTTGTCACCCTCCTCTCGCACCCGAGTCACAGTGTTCGGGTGAACGCAGCTTGGGCTCTGCGTTGCTTCTGTTATTCAACGCCTCTCCGCTTGCCAAAGGCTATCATTACTGTGACGGAGAAGCTTCAGCGAGACTTGTCGTCGCTTCTGACCCCAACCGCGCCTGCAGAAGTCCCAGCAAGAGCACTTGGCCACGCATATGGACTGTCTGGCTTGGTGTCCATCATTCCCGAACGGCCCCTGTATGTTTCTTACGATGTCAGTGCGAAGGTGCTTGATATGTCCACACAGCTGCTGAAAAGAGCAGCGGAGCATGACCTCGCCGTCGCTGGCGTAGAAATTGAAGTGGCGTGGACGCTCATATCCTCATTGATGTCGCTTGGTCCCAATTTCGTCAGGCCACACCTCCCTCAGCTGCTGGTCCTGTGGAGAAATGCCCTCCCTAAACCCACTCAGAAGGACAACACCACGAATGCGACCAGGTCTGTTGCGGAATGGATGTTTCTGCTTCATGTGCGTGAGAGCGCTCTTGGAGCCATCCTGTCCTTTCTTCAGTACAACGGCTCCACTCTGGTAACATTGGACGTTGCGCGGAGGATCGCATCGGTTCTCAGCAACGCTCTCTCCTTTGCGAATAACTTTGTATCCCAGAATGTTGAAGACCCAGCTGAACTTCAACCGCAGTTGACTCCTCGCAAAGGTCTGTCCATGCGCGATCGGGAGGCTCTCCTTCGAAGGCGCGTTTACCAATGCTTCAGCATGCTCGGGTTCTCAAGTATCGCGGAGTCAACACAATTGGCATTATTGCAATCTGCGGTTTCGCTCTTTGCAAGCCCGGAAGGCTATGCAGGATCGTCTGTGCAAGCTGCCATTGCATCGTCATCGGGAAGCTTCACGTCTGTCTGGCACAGCACAGACGGATATGCGTACGGTGTCACATCCAACGACATCGTGGATTTCGGAGGTGGAAACGGGACAGAAGGGCAGCAAGTGTTGGGATCGCAAGACTATTTGAATCGGGATCCTGTGGAGGCTTCGATCGAGACCCTGGTAAGAACCCTTTATAGATGCTATGTTTCACGAGACTGACGGAGACACCATGTGTACAGCTCCGGAAACCTCTATTCGGCGCATGCGAGCATGATCCGCTCTCGCTTTGCCAGTCGAAAATCACGGAAACCGACTATCAGCTGAGCGAACCTCCGCCTCCTGCAACGGCTGTTGTTGATGCCGCCATCGAACTATTCTCGCGTTTGCTCCCTTTGCAAGACCTGGGGTCCACCAAAAAAGGTCATTTCCCAGCTAATCGAGTCCGTCAAATCGCCGCGGTTGGATAAGAATGCTGGGAGGCGGTCTGCGGTGTTCATCAACTCTACGGTTGCTGTCTGCTTGTCACTGAGAATCGCGTCCTCGTCACACTCGCGCCAGCCCCGAGACACCCTGGGGAATGGACAAATCAACGTCCTACTCGCTCCTTTGCTCATGGATGCGATTGTCGAGGGCGATCTTGTGCTTCGTTCGGCAGGAAGCGAGTCAATTGGCCGCCTCGCTAGCTTCTCGGGCACCAATTTCCTCACTGCGGCGACTAAGAATCTTGTAGATCAAGTGGTTTCAAACAGGAACCCGTACGGACGGGCGGGCTGCGCTCTGGCTTTCGGATCCATCTACACCCATGTCGGCGGTCTCGCAGCCGGTGCACTGTTGAAGACCACTATCAACGTTTTGATGTCTCTCAGTAATGACCCTCACCCCGTTGTACATTTCTGGGCTCTCAACGCTCTTGCGCGGGTCATTAACGCGGCCAGTTTGGCCTATGGTCCTCACGTCTCAGGCACCCTTGGTCTCCTACTCAAACTATACCTCATGGAGTCGCATGAAAGAGAGGGAGGGACGCTTGGTAACTCCAACATCAGCGGCGACAACCCCGCCTACCCGGTTATCTGCCAGATCATCGACGCCATTATCAATGTCCTCGGACCCGACATCCAAGAAAGCGCAAGGATACGCACCCTCATCCTCAATCTCGTCCACGAATTCTCCTTGGAAGACGATGAAGGCATGCGAGTCGAGTCTATCAAATGCATCCAACACTTCCTGATGTTCGCTCCTGAACACACCGACGTTCCCGATCTGGTGAAGAGGTTCAGGGAGTACCTGTCGTCCTCAAGAAGGCCTCTGAAACTGGCCTCCATCAATGCATTATATCAGCTTGTGCAAAAGGACGCTTTGGCGATGTCGAAACTCGGGGGTGACAGGTTGGTGGAAGATTTGTTTGGGATGTTGGACGATGACCCGAGCGTGGAAGGTGTGAGGAATGTCATCACAAGCTGGTTACAGCAGACTGTGATCTATAGCCCTTCCGCCTGGATTGATCTGTGCCAACGCATCATGGCCCGAACCACAGCGACGCAGCAGGTGGCTGAGGCGGCGGCNGCGGGTCCTGGGGGAATAAAGGATGACGAAGGCGAATCTCTCAATGTTGGCGGCAGTAACGCTACTCGCGCCAAGGCCACATCGAGTGACTGGAGGACGCAATTGTTCGCCCCTGCAATGTCTGCACCAGATCTGCACTATCGTGGCCAACAGTGGTAGAAAGGAGCATATGAGCGCAATCGTTGCTCGAAATGCTGGGATCCCTACTTCAGGGCTTCTATATACACGTATAGGGGACTTAGTTAAAATGGCGTTCACAGCATCCGCTGCTTATGTCACGGAGATTAGATTGGAAGGGCTGGTTGTCCTTCGTGACGTCGTCCAGGTGAAGTCCAGTCACATCCCATCTCACTCAATATTTAACGAGATTAGGTCTTTGCCACGTCTCCGGACCCAGCCTATGACGATGCCCTTCTGCTGGAGCAGCATCAGGCGCCTATCACTGCGGCATTGACCCCTGCCTTCTCATCCGATTCTACCCCAGAAATTCTCGCATCCGCCGTTCATGCGTGTGCTGTATTCGTGGGATCGGGTGTCGTCAAGGACGTCAGCAGGATGGGACGCATATTGAAGCTTTTGACCAGCGCATTAGAGCAATCGAAAGGTGATGTCGACATGAGTCTGCTGTGTATATCTCCCTAACGAAGACAGTAGAGTCTGGAATGCTTTCACTCGGAGAAACTGGCGAACTCAGTCCTAACGCATCTGCCATGTTGCGCATATCGACACTGTCTGCATGGGCCCAGCTTCAAGTCTCTAGCGTTCAGCAAACATACCTGCAAAAAGTCGTCCAACCTTTCCGCCCAACCTTGGCCTCTCTCTGGATCGCCTCTCTTCGAGATTATGCCAGCATTAGAGTCGATTCCGAATTCCTACAAGACACATCATCCATTTCTCTCGACCCATCGTACTCCAGCCTTGGAAAGGAGGTCCTACTTCCCGTTTGTGTTGAACTTTTACCCATATCGTCCATTCGCTGACCATTATTCTAGTACTTCACGAAATCATGGCCAATCATCTTGTCTGCAGTAGCGAGCATTATGGAAGCCAATGACCCATACGTCTTGGCAGCCATGGATGGACGAGAGCTTTCCGCAAACGAAAAACCACCCTCAGTCAATCCACAGAATACGGAACCTACAGCCTTCTTCTACATCATCTTCGGCCTCGTTTACGAGGCGCTGTCCACTTCCTCAGAAGACTCATCAAGTGGGGCTAAGCGACAGTCTACTGTCATCCCTGCATTGCGAGCGTTGAAGTGCCTGGTGCGCCCTGAATACGCCGGGAAAGCAATTCTTGAGCCCACCATATTCGATGAATTTGCAAGCCTGTCGTACAGACTCGCCATGACTGAGCCAGCGGATGTTCAAGTACATCTAGTGGAGATGCTGTCCTCCTTTGCCTCCGCGCAGAAGTCATCGCCGTGCGTCTGTTTCACCAGTTCATGTCGCTCTGCCTCTCATCCATTGATAGTTCGGAGGACGCACTGTCTCTGACATCGCCCCAAGCGGTCTGCCTAAGGATTTGTTCTCACATCCTCAGAAACTCAAGTTCGTCGCCATCAAGGACTGCAGTGATCAGTAAGTCTGTGTCTACGTTGATCTAGCAAAGCGTGTTGCTGACTGCTTATCTAGAGGGCTCGCTCCCTGATCGTGTCGCTCTTATCAATGCAGCCGTCACCGCCTTCAATTCCGTCGCCAGTGCCGTACCCGATTCTCAGCGTGAAGACATAAGAGGAGTCGCCTTCCTCTTGTACACTGGTATGTGATCTCACATTGGATTGATTCCTTGTGGCAACTGACGCGCACTTTCTACAGACCTCTTGAAGGATGAGTCAACGGAGATTGATTTTGTCGGACCCACTCTTCCTGCTCTCAAGCTGCTCCTAAGCCTCCCATGCGCATCTCCGTCCGATAAGGCTACCTTTGGTCAGCTCTCACATGCGTTGCTCTCAGCATGCTTGCACCACATCGACGAAATGAGGTGGGTCGAGTAAATTCATGTGCTCTTTTTCAGTATCTGAAACGCGCAATCAGCACGCGAGCCGGTCCAATAGCCAGCAAGAAGATTAAGAACAACCTCCTAACTGCTGTTCTAATCCTTACAGTACTACCTCCAGATGTCAAGCTCGGACGAGAAGCTGTCGAGCATTGCTGCTTCCTTATTTCGCAGAAGTTGAATGCCGACGATGAAGTATGTCCTTTCTTCTGCGCATAACGAGTGCCCATGCTTAGAGGGCGTTGGAATAGGTCTCTCTGACTGCGACTCACTGCGCGAAGACGATTATAGTCGCCTCTTCCGCTGGAAATCCAGTTCTACGGCAATGCGTTCGCCTCCTCATACCCGGGCTTGTGCAATTCGTGGCCAAAATGACCCCGTACGTCCACGAAAGTACCTTGATCGAGGTTCAGCTTGCAGCCATTGGGGAAGTATGGAAGGCATTCGCGACGTTTTTCAGCACAACTCCGGACGAATTTAGTAGGTTCCATCGCCCTGGAACCCATTACATGTTGTCCTGACCATAGTTCACTTCCAGAATCTCGAGCGCTGGGCGTCCTGCTTCCGACTATATCTCTTCTCCTCGTCAACAACCCGCCAGCACAGGGACCCGTTTCCGTCCTCTCCTCACAAACCATCAAGCAACTACTCGCTTTCGCGACAGCGTCTCCGGCAGCCTTCAAGGATGCTGCTGCCAGGCTTGACGCACCAGTACGAGAACTACTGGAACAATCGATCAGGAGAGCAGTTGGAGGAAACGCACCCGCAGCTCCTCAGCCTACGACGAAGCCGCAGATATCGCTACGGTCATTCTAGACATTGTGGGGCTGAAGGTCACTTGTATGGGAACTGTTGCCCCTGTGCAAAGTAACATGCCTTTGTGGAACTCCTTTATGGCCCCTTTTAATTTATTGGCTTTCAACCTTTTCCGTTACCGTCAAATCTTCCACAGTAGCTCCGACTGGTATCCGCTCGTCTTTGCGCACGGTGGCCTGGCCGGAGACTACTTCGCCTGTATCTGACTCTGGTGGAGGTTTCGCTTCAATCGGCCCTGGTCCCTCCCAGCCAGCGAATGGTAGGCGATTGATATTCTCGACCCTAAGGAAGAACTCTGGCTTGAGATATCCAGTTTCATCACCTTCCGTGAGAACAACGCCATTGTCAGAGAGAAAGAATTGCAGCCCGGCTGAGATGGCCTTCGAGATATCTACGTAGATGAGGACTTGCGCTGACTTTCGAAGGCCTGGGGTCGTATTAGAAAGCAGAACAGGGGTAACAGGCGAAGAGGCCTTACCACTGATCGCATTGGTCGTAGACACTGACTGGGCCAAATGGATATGATTTCGCTTCATCTTCGAGAGGCCTTCCTTTTCTGCGGGACGGGACGTCGTCAACAAGCTCCTGTTTACATAAAGCTGGACGGCGCGTACGTATTGTCTTCCACGCAGTTGCGGTAGTTCCATGCACGGCGACTCCGGTCGGAATATCCTCCAAGGACAATATAGGCCTCAAATCCAATTGGACAGTCTGCAACATCGAGTGAGCCATGACTGTCAATCTGCGCACTCATCGTTCTGTGCTTGCTACGCACCTTCAAGGAATGGCCCTGGTTGGCCTTTATCCACCAAGTGCCGTTGAGATCGAGTTGAGCTTCAGTGTTCACAGATGGTGGCGTGCTAGACGTAGATGGCTCATATTTGAGATCGTATCTTTTCTTCGCATCGTCAGCGACGATCCGTCGCAGCGCGTCCAAGTCGAGCGAAGTTGCGCTAAGCCTCGGGTGTTTGAGCTAGGTTGGAAAATCACGAAGGGATGGGAAAGGGAGAGGGGGTTTAATCGTGCGCTGCGCCTTCAAGGGCTGAAGGACTCACAAGTTCATCTACTTTAACATACCCATCCGCACGCATAGCCAGACCCTCACTAGCAGCACCATGCCGCAGAAGCCATGACAGCGTTTTTGACGTCCTCACTTCAGGTGAGTCTTTTTCTAGCCCACGTAACTTTCTACTGCCCGAGGGTTTCCCCCTGTTTCCACCCTTTCCTCTCGTACTGCCTTTGCCTCCGGAGGAGTTGTTTTGNCCCCTGGCGATGGGTCCTCCAGATGAACTGCTATCAGCCATNGTNACTAGTGGTCGGTTGTTCCTGGTAGACCCCGGCGCTGTTGGTCGNAAGGGATCGTTGAGTCTCGNGCCACGTAGAGNTCTNGTTGCGTTGGTACCGGAATNCGAGCTGAAGAGTGAACGAGTTGCNAAGTGGTGGAAGACGGTAAGATGGCGCATACAGTTGTGACTCGCGAACAGTCACGCTGGGCNCCTGTGATGGGCTGATCAGGATCATGATCAAGGAGGTGGCTGATAGGCGCCCGCCGAAGGGTACACACCGGGATTTTCGGTGTGAGGCTTGGCTCGAGCGTCTTGTACGTACGAGCGCATCTGTCAAAGGCCCAGATGACATACTAGAAACATTTCATGGTGATATTGATCTCCGTTGTGTGTATNCGGGCGTCGCTGCACGGAGTGGGCGCCAGAGCGGTTGCATGCCAGAGCCAGGCAATGTTCCATTCAGGTACAATGGGCTTCTTCGTGAGCAACCTTGCTAACACACGCACTCAGAGTANATNTNTTACTGATCTCTTCATGAGCTCGAGNTCNTGAGGGATTGGGACANATCACGCATNCAATCATCNTGAATGTATNNTTNTTCGNAGTGGCAATAAGCCAANG
Organism: Coprinellus aureogranulatus; assembly: GCA_027627275.1. Lineage (NCBI taxonomy): Eukaryota > Fungi > Basidiomycota > Agaricomycetes > Agaricales > Psathyrellaceae > Coprinellus > Coprinellus aureogranulatus. Next base: position 27,256 of record JANDKE010000043.1, read on the forward strand.
TCCGAAAAAGGGCGCTNACGCAAAAGCCAGCGATACAAGTTCATATCGGCTCGAGGCAGCGTTTCGGGTCGTANTCGGGCTGGAATTGATCTGGGAAGANCTAGTACCGCAACTTCATAGATGTCGCATGCGCCGGTGCNGCNGTTTGTACAGTGAGCNTAAACTGGACGGATGGACGCCATTNCCCTTGCCCTCNACTTGCCCTNTACCATGAGATNGAGCGTGCAAGAGTCTAGTATACTGNTTGTCAGTAAGCAAGGACAATGGGGNCTGCTCTGTTTCTCCTTCCCAGATACTACATTGAGCTCCCCATTTCCTCCAATTCNTCAGCTNANTGTAATTGACNGTCTAGAAATTCCCATGAACGCTACGANGCTCACGCCTGCTGACCAAAAATGTCGTGTGAANCTACCCGGTTGGGCTTAGGTTGACAGCTTTCAAGAGTCGTGACTCCCGAATACTGTTACGATCGTACGAAACAGTTTGTGTCATGGGCGTCNTGCTCGGAGAACGTCGAGCAGCGGATTGTCACNCAACGTTTGATGACTCGCAGNCAAACAGAGCTGNAAAGCGTATAAAAGNGAGCTAGAAAAATCTGCGATTATCAGGTTCAAGGCATTCACCNCTCTCTTACTTGTAGCAACCTAAAAACTCTCGACAGTGAGCGACCCATCTTGGTNTTCCATGTTGCGTCTCAGCTAAATTACTGCATTTAGTCCTCCGAAATGAAGCTCGCAGCGCTCAGCATTACCTTCCTCGCTGGNATTGGAAGCGTCTACGGGGACTTCCATATTGGGCGAGTCACCCAGCAAGTCGGGGGTGGCTACATCCGCCATCGCGCTTGCCCCTCCAGTAAATATGGGTGCTCCTGCTTTACCGGTGGCGGGAATGGCGCNAACGCAATTCTACCTTCCGGACAAAACCAACTTGATACCTACTTTCAGGTTCAAGGTGGTTGGTGCACGAACTTCGGGGCCCCAATGCCCTTGAATGGACTTCTACAAGAGGTCTGACGGACGATGGGAGTTCTACCAGAACAACGGCAATGGTGCTCTCATTGGAACCTGTTACAGCAACAGTGCTGACCCAGGTAACCTGCGCTGGGGCCAACGGAGGAAAATATGAAGATAAGCTGGGTGTGCTATACCAGTCGCTGCAACTGATCTTGTTCCTCCTCCACGGTCTCTTTCTTCCTCATACTCAATATGTACGCCCGAACGCGGTTCCCTGCGTTTGTGGTATCGTCCCGGTGTATTGATCTTGAAACTCCCGCTGATTTGAAACTCAAATAATGCCTATGTCGGGTGCGCGCCTAGATAAACTGAAACAGAAGAAAGGATGTGAGTATCTCAGTATGAGGACCTCAGGCCTCAAACTCCACAACCACCCCAGCATATACAATAAATACAGTCGTCGATCGGTCCATGTCAAGCAAGCTTGAGAACAGAGAAGATAGCGGATAGATCAACCCAGCGCCTCCCACAGCGCTCCAGATGCTTCTCCACACACTCGTTGAGTGTTTTCAGGTGGTTAGCGTGCTTGCCGACTAGAGCGGCGATTTCTTCTGTAAGACCTCGTCAAGGACAATGCACAGGGTAGATCCAAAGCGACGCTTACCCTCCGCTGTTGAACCCTTGACAGCTCTCACGATCCTTTCTCCGTCGAAAAGATACCCGAAATACCTCAGCTGATTGTAAAGCTTCGTATCCGAATACTGCAGAGAATACTCAGCACTCCGGTCGCAGACAAGCGAGTACAAGATCAAACCTCAAATGCGACCTTCCCCTTGCATCCCGAAGGCGCTTTTAGACATCGTTTGCCGTACACGCCCATCTGCCTTGACCTGTTATTGCAAGTAGGGTCGTCACAGACCGTCCAACCTTCGTAGTACTTGGCGATGTACTCTCGGATCTGACTTTCCATCTGGAGCTGGATGCTGACCCAAGAAATGGCCTTTTCGCAGGCAAGACAAATGAATCCCTGGCCTTTGAGAAGCGGTTTCTAGTGGCTCGGCGTTGAGCTTAGGCCAACTATGCTGCCCGAGGAACTCACCGTCCGGTCATGAATGAGGGGGAAGTCGATCGTTTGTTGACAAGACTTACACCGCACACGAAGCGGTGAACAGTCTTTGTACCTCATGGCGTCCGACATTTGCGAATCAAGTGCAAAGAACAACTTTTCGTCGGACGATGTGATGTTGCGGTATCGGTTGGGGTCAAGACCTGCGAGCAACATGTTAGGTCCGTCGAGGGAATGCGAGGCAACGGCATCAAGACTCACCGAGACATTCCGCCAGCCTCGCCCTATCCGTGCCCTCAATAGGGTCGCAGAGACGCTCAATTGGCGGAAGGATTTGATGAGCAAGATAATACTCGTAATCTACCAGCATGTCGTCAATATAGTGCTTAGGTAGGAATGTCACCGTGTAACCTACCGATCTTCAATTGGCCCTCCGACCTCCTAATCTCGTCGGGGTGCTTTGCTCGCTCTGCCTGGGCGCTCTTCGCAGGTTCCTCTCCCTCTCCAATGCAGAAGATATAGGGAATGACGGACCCCGTGCGCGCCGAAACGCCTTTGGCCTTCATGCGTAGAGCGACTTGAACATGTGGTTGTGATTTGGCATCAGGGTAATCCTCCGGATTCTTGCCCAACCTCTGATTACGTTCAATGGAATGAAAGGGCAACATATGTACTAGAAGAACGCACCTTGTTGATGATGAAGTCGTCCATCTTGATTTGCCCACCTCTGATGTTTTGGGAGATGGTTGTAAGGTACTCATGAATGCTCTCGACCACGTCATCCGTGCTCTCTCCAGAAAGGACGCGGTCAAGAACGTACCTGTCTCTCGTTTAGGGGTCTGTTACCGCAAGCCACAGATAGGAACTTACTGTGAGACGTTCTTTGATAACGCACAGTACTCGCGCCGCTTCATGTCCAAACCCTTGACTTCTGTGCTCGTTCTTGTCCCGTCTTCCACCTTGATTGCAGCGTATTTTTTCTTCTGCAGCAGAAGAAGGCGTTGGAAGACACCGTCGAGGTCAATTTCAAGGAGGCGGTAGCGATCATTGACTGCCTTCTTGAACATCGCCGAGATCTTCAGGGCCTCCGCGAGATCCGTGACGCCTGAATTGACGAACACAGAGTCGGTGTCACCATAGACGACCTGGTAACATTATCAGTGAGTGAATCCACCAGCCACAACAGACCGTACATCGAGGTCGAGGCTCTCCGCAAGCTCTCGAGTATGAGTGAGAATCTCTCGGCCTTTGAAAGTCGTGAGTGCGGCGAGGGGTCGGGCATAAAACCGGGAGTATTCGAAGCCCAAGCATCCGTACATCGAGTTAGCGGTCAACTTCAAGGCTTGTTGCTTGATGTCGTACTAGAGGGATAACCTTGAACGCCGTACCCATGGATGACTCTTGGCAACTCACTTGCTTCAGCTTGGCCGGTGTGACGTCTTTATCCTTCATGAGTGACTTTACTTGTCGGCGACGGCTGACGAGGGTGGCAATAAGCCGAGGAAGGACGCCCTGTTGCTCCTCGGAGCTCGGGGGTTCAGGGATCTTCTCTTCTCCGTCCTAAATTTCATGTCAGCGTCCCAGACATATATTTGAGCGACATGTAACTCACTTCCTCCTCATCTTGTGGGTTAACGGTGGTGAAATCGATGTTATATTCTTGAATAATGGATGGATATAGGGAGTTGAAGTCCATGACCAAGATGTACTTGTCCCATAGCCCTCGCTTCGGCTCGAAGACGAGACCACCCTTGTACTTGTCTCGCTTAGCCTTTGTCGTTTTCTTCGTTCCATCGCCGGCCTCCTCGTCATCCACAATCTTGGGTGCGACTGTCTTCTTCCCGAACGTCTTGTCGGGAGGGATGTACTTGAGTCGGTGGAACTCATGGAGCAAAATATACTCATTCCGTTCAGCTCTGCCTCCGTTGAGCGTCTTATTCCTAAAGATTCCAGAACTTCATTGGGTGTTNCACCGAAACGGGCGACAATCTTACCAGGAATTGCCGGCCAAGTTGGTCANCTGCTTCGTCAACGGNAAGATTTGCACCTTCGAGGCAATAGCCATCTGGGAATGCGCGTCCAATTCACAATGCCGCACGAACTCGAGCATTTTTCGAGGCCCCGACAAGCCGCCATCGAGGTAATTAGCAGTGTCGTCTGGATCGATATCCTCCCTCTCGAGGCCAAGGTGAGTGGAACACATCTCTGTTAGGGACCAAGTTGTCGATGAAATCATGCTCTAAAGAATATCGGTCAGTGGGACAGGATCGAGGGACGACATAAGTCTAGACTAACCTTAGCGCCGTCGGAGGCTAGGTCGCACACCAACCTGCCATTTAAGAACTTGATGTTTGTGCCCTGTTTCCCAATATTCGGCCACTTGGATCGCCTGAAGCGACCAAGCCGGGACCAGTGATCAACCTTCAGGTCTCTCATCCGATGCAGTAGGACATCAAGAGAAGCACCAGAAAAATCGTGGCCTACGATGATATCAGGATCGGCTTTGTTGACGGCGGCCAAGAGCAAGCTAAGGAGCATGCGTTCGTTGGCCATGGGCGATATAGTCCCGCGGGTGTTAGAACGCGCCTCTGCTTCAAACCCAGGAGGGAACTTGTCCAAAGGTCGGATGAGCGTCTGAGCCACACAAGGGAGTTGCTCTGGAGGAGTCGAGTCTTCCAGTTGCACTAGAGAATGTGATGGGATTAGAAGACGTCGCGAAACAAGGATTGATACACGAACTGTTGTGCCAAGTCCGAGTTGAAGCGCAAACGACTTCACGTTTATTCTCGTGATGGTTGATGATGGTTCGCAAACTGAGGCTCATCACGGTCAAAGGAGGGATTTCTCGGGACTGGTCTTCAAGTTCGGACAGAGGGTTGATATCTTTCGGGTTGGAGACGGTGGCCTCGAAACGGCACCACGAGACCTGGGTTTTTGTGAGCCTCACATTACAAAAAGGTCTGCTGGAACACTGACTCCTTTGAATTCGATGTGCGGTTTCTCGATTTGCAACCAGCAAGGCCCCATTATCTTCCGCTTCAGGACGAAGAGCTCGAAAGCACTTGTATTCGTCCCGAGAATCTTGGAGATGTTTGGACTGCAGGCTGCCATTGGTACCACGGGATCTATCAGGTTGTGAGCGAGTGACGGTGATGACGGGAGTGAAAACATACCTGTAAACGGATACACAATCTTCAACCACTTGGCCTTCCCTCTTGGTATATCTTTGTCGCCGAACGCATAGTTCCTTTCGACGAACTTGGCTTTGAACGACTTGATCTTGATCTGTTGTCGGATAAGGTCAAAGTCGTTGTAAACATCCTCTTCCTCGGGGATGACATCGGTGTCCACTTCCTCGTCGTCCTCGTTCAGCTCAACGCGTCTTTCTCTAGGTAAAGCGTATAGATTCCGCTGCAGATTCTCGACTGTGACACAACAAGATATCCATAGGTTGGTTTTCTTGTCCTTAAGCTTCCCCACGAGATATAGCTGGCCATTGTGTTCAAGGTAGTCCAGCCAGAAGAAACGCAGCGAACCATCAGGTTCCAAGGCTTCAATATTGACGCTCTTTGACGCAGAGCTAGAGGGGAGTGTGCCGATAGTTTCCTCCTCCTTCGCGACATTGAGACTTTCGTGGACAGAGAGCCATCGGGGTTTGACGTCGTCGTCTTTCTCTTCCTTCTTTGGTCGTAATACAGGCGCCGGTCTGGCTTTCTGCTTGGGCAGAGATAGTTCTTCCGGCTCCGGCTTGACCTTGAAGTCCCCGTTCTCGTCGACGTCCATGTCAATATCGTCTTCGAACAAGCTATCGTAGTCGATGTCAGCTCCATCGGAGTCCGTGTTAAAGGCCATATCAGCCATCCTGTCGATAGTCGGTGTCAATCCTCCCGAGCTACTCCCATCCGTCCTCGGCCGTTTCTTGGGACTCATAAAGTAATCATCGTCGAAGGGAGGTGTTGAATACGATTTATCTGGAGACGAACCCACGTCAGACGGGATGGGCGGTGAAGTTTTACGTTTCAAGGACGGTTTAGTGGGTGCAGGAGTCTTATCCAACGCGCCAAGCAAGCTGGCCATGAAGTCTTCTTCCTGTGCTGCGGACACCTTTGGTCGATACGCGTTGATTGAGGGTATGGTGGGAGCTGGAGCTGGAGCTGGCGCTGGCTTTGACTTCACCTTCGCAGCTTTCGACTTCGCGGCCTTCTTAGCTATATAGACATTGATAGCCAGAATGAACTAATTAGAACGGGAACTTACTTGATCTACGCGATTCCCGCTCTGTCTCCTCTCCAGACGCAATTCCATCCTCCTCAAGCCAGTCGTCCTGTCCATTATCGACGTATCCCGAATCTTCTTCACCATCTTCGACAACAAAGTCGTCCCTCAGCAGCCTGTCACGTACGACTGATTTGTATTCAGCCTCGGAAATCTCGTCGTATATTTGGCCATCGTCGTCCTGCACNNGGGGTCAAGAACGTGTCCGAACTGAGTATGTGTTACTTGCCTTCAAGACACGCTTGCCACCCGCCCGAGCTTTCTTCAACTCTTCGAGAGCATCTCTCCTCGACGACCNTTCACGATTCCTTGAGGACATTGTAGGTGCAGTTGAAGTGGTCGCGGTAGACGCGTCTGTGCTGGCAGCAATAGAGCTCGTCTGTCACGCACCAACGCGAGGTTGTGACAGGCACGTGATATGTGACTCGCTCGTCACTCCTCTCCTCTCTGCCCCTCAACGGTGACCCATGTTCGAATCATCTGCGAGTGCCAGCGCTTAATCCANCGCTTTTCTGCGTAACTGATTGCGACAAGCTGATCTCGCCAGAGTCTCCGAGAGTCTAAGGTCCCAAGCACCAGCTGGCTAAACGTCAGAAGGCGATTATGCAGNCCATCGCAGACACCCACCTGCCCCGCACGCCAGCTCATCCGCTCACAGTTCCTGCCGCCCCCTCGAAAGTGCTTAGGATCGTTCGCATGATCCTTGGTATATCTACGCAGCTCTGGTAGGTTTCCGTAAGTATACTTCGTTCACTTGCATCTAAGAATAGCCTCCTTCTGGTACGCTGCCGTCGGACTCTCTCGTCTCTTCTTTCCATTACGGCCAACAGATGGCGACATTGTTGACAGACCAATTGGAGCCAGCGAATGCTGTCCGACAAGCGCGATACTTGCTGGAGCTGCATACTCACGCAAAGGCGTATTCATATGCCGTGCACTTGTGTTGTTAGTCATCCAGCGGATCTTCACTCGTTTATATACCATCCTCTTTCACCGTCCCACTTCCTGGAGGTTTCCAGCCGCTTATATCCACGCTGAAACCCGGATATACGAATGGCATGTCCCGAGAAGTACATTGAGGATCGTCCTGGAATTGGGTCCATTCCTTCACCTCCTTTAACGCTAACTGTCGAGGCGAAGAAGTGTTTCGAAGCTGTGGAAGAGGCGGTAGAGAGGGAGAGTACTGTGAGTATATACTCCAGACCTCCAAACGTATGGGCTCATCTTCTCTTCTATTGCAGACAAGTTCAAAGGCCCAAAATGACTTGGACAGCGTCAATCCCTACAATCTCTCGAGGCGGCGAAAATGGGTCATCACATGGGTTTCCAGCTTTTTCACGTTCCTGGTTGGTATGTGTGGCCGTAAATTTGGCCAGACAGTGATACTCATGGAAGTTCTCTAAGCCTGTGCTACGACTTCGTACACAATGGGATATCCGTCGATGACGGAGGACCTTGGCTGCACGACCTCGGAGGCGGTCGTGGGTCTATCTACCTACCTCCTCGCATTTGCCGTGACGCCTCTCTTCACGGCGGCATTTAGCGAGGAGGTGGGGAGACAACCTCTCTATTACGTATCTATCGTGGTCTTCTCCGCGATGCACGTTGTGGTGGCTTTGTAAGGATCCGCTCTACACTTTACCTCTATCAAAAAGCGGTTAACTTAACTGTGGGTCAAAACGCATCTAGAGCTCCGAGCATCCATGTTGTCATCGTGGCTCGTTTGATACAAGGTGCTGCGGGTTCGACAGGTGCGACGATGGTCGCTGGAACGATTTCAGACATCTGGGAATCCAAAGAGTAAGCCATTCGGAATTCCTGATCGTCACTGCGTCCCACTCACTTACCAGTTCAGACGTGGCCTGCCGATGGGAATATATAGTATGGGTAGCTTCGTGGGGAATGCTGTGGGCACAGTCTTTTCCGGGTGGATCGAACAAAACGCCAATTTACAGTGGAAATGGATTCAATGGATATCCTTGATGTTCGTTTTCAGGCCATTTTCACACTCACTTTACGTCGCCTAATGCCTCATGCATACAGGATAGCGGGCGTTTACGCAGTGGTCTATCTTCTGACAATGCAGGAGACGCGAGCATCTGTACTATATAACAGGCAGAGCAAGAAATTGATTGAGTCGGGGGAGATATTAGATGTCCCTCCGCCATCTAAGCCGGCCCTCAGAGACTTGCTCTGGATCTCATGCACGCGACCGCTGGGTACGCTCATGCAGGTGCCCCCTCTTTCAGCACGCTGACCACAATGCAGTCCTACTATTTACTGAGCCCATTGTCCTGGCAATTTCTGTGAGTGCACCTCTCCGTGCATGTTACACGGTCCTAAAAGTGCTCTTGTTGTGAGATCTGGGTCGGATTTGCGTGGGCGATGCTATACTGCTTAATCGGGTCTGTTCTGCTGTTTCATTGCCACCCCACACCGTTCTGACAGTAAACCACTTCTCGCTTAGGTCAATTCCACCGGCAATTCCGCACCCTTCACGATTTCACGACGGGCNAAGTTGGAACTGTCTATGTCACGATGATGTAGGGTGTTCTGTTTCCCAGCAAAGGTAGANAACAAAGGTCTCATGCGAGGATAGAATTGGTTCTTTCATCGGATACGCTACAACTCTCGTTCAAGAACGGATATACCTGTACNCCCCCACATGCTCTCACTGCCGCCAGCCAACTGCTCACGATGTTTCCAGGANGAAGGTTTCAAAGCATAGTGTTGANGCGCGACTCTATATGTGCTGTGCCGCCGGGATCGCGTTCCCTGCGTCCATGTTTATGTTTNCATGGCTCTGCTTTCGGCAAATTCATTGGGCGTTGCTTTGCCTNGCCCTCGTAGTAAGCACAGTATCGCCATGCTCTCAGACGGNTGCTGACATATTACCAAGATTTACTACTGGTCATGCTTTACTATCTATCTNGCTGCATTCAGTTATATNGCCGANTGGTGAGTNNTNCCCNCTNCCAATCNTCATACNCTCATGTCTNNCGANTGTTTGAAGCTACACAACCTACGCNTCCTCTGCCATNGCTGGACAGAGCCTGCTTCGTAAGTTCGCNCNTTTCCNCNGNTTTCNGGTGCAGATTGCTGACNACTNCCTTNCTCNATCTGTCNATNTTTAGGAAACATTCTNGGNGGANTNTTNCCGCTNTTCACNTCNAGNGTTGCCGACAAGCTTGGNTTCAANTGGGCGAACACCATTTGGGCCTGCATCGCACTNGTTNTGGCACCAATCCCATTTGTGAGCACCGCACCCNCNTTTACTCANTCAGNTTACTAGCCGTGTCTGATTGTCAACCAGATNCTGCTNTCNTTNGGNCGAAANNTCCGNGCTCGAAGNGTGAAATGTGTCCATGACTGAGGGNTCGAGAAAATGTANGANCGANTCAGCCCTGCTCATTTAGACCGCATAGGCANCANACACAACCCCANGACGAATANATAGATATGNCAGTTCATGACNAAGTATTGTACACGATACAGGACATCGTGGTGCCCAACGTACATCNGTACGGGGACGACGAGTTTGAATGATATACACTGATAGTACAAAGGTTCCACGTAAAAGCCCAAAGAAGTNAGGTAAAGCGNNGNCACCCNGTTATGTCCAGATCCCTCCGATAACGTCAAAGNATTTCCTGTNGTTCATCACACCATTAGCATGAAACAGNGCGACAAGGAAAACACTCGACGCACTTGAAAAATGGCCTCTTGAGGCCGTACGAAGCAACCACAACTTCCTCCACCTCTTGATCCANCGCGGNGGGGGCATCAACAGGTACACCCTCGCTCCCTTTCGGTACCGTCACCAGTTGCCTGTTNACCACCACCCTCATNAANCCCCGCCTCTTGTCGTACCATTCGCTATGGCTGACTTCCTTCAGATTCGGACACANCTGTATCAAGTTCCCAATGGCCTCGTGCACCCGCTGCTTTCCCTCGTCTGTATTTTCACCTACCGCACTCCACAGCGCACACCCGTGAAGCACCTCGATGCGCCTAAAGCGAGGAACAATTGCGAGGATNTCGTCNATAGTCAGCTTGACTGGGTCGCGGGGGACTGGTGGATAGTATCGAGGCGGCAGGTTCANCAATCGAATGTTTGGGAACATGTCCGCCAGATCGTACATTTCTTGGATGTCGCCGAACATGTCAAGCGAGAGGTGCTGTANGGCATGTCTGTCCATGCCCAANGGTGCCAGAGAGAGNAGGGTCGACGCAGTAAGCGATATCACATCCAANGTNTCNAATGGGCGCAGGCCNTGTTGNTTGGTCGCCAAGCATATCGGGGTCGTNGGCGGAGCTGTGACACTTATGGCTGGAGCATTGGCNTATTGNGCNNTCCCATCATCGCNTGATGTCGAGGAGGAAGCCGTCGATTCNTCTTCNCGNATGAGNTCGCACCGCGTAGAGATAAGAGGGGTGCTCCCGCCCTCATCACTGTCGTTGGCTCGATTGCTCAATCTATCTTCCTCTGCCTCTGCTTCCTGGATCACCGTCAAACGTTTCTTNGATCGCTTGCCAGTGCCTGGCACGGTTAGAGACGTCGTTGGGGGAAGTGGTAGAGATGGAGTCACCACTGCCATCGGTGGTGTGGCAGGCGCTTGGCTCCCTTCTTCAACCCTNGCATCCGCCTCCANCAANGCCGTGAACACNCCGCCATTCGATCTGAGTCTNTTCAAGTTGGGNAGNGTACCTTTGCGGAACCGAGGGTTNCTGAGAGGATACCATGACAGTTCTTCGAGGCCGGGNTGNTTCTCGATNAATGTAACAGCAGCGGGGTCGACGGAGCTTGTGGCACCGCTGACGAGCTCAAGCTTGGCTTTCTTGAGTTTCGGNAACATNACCACAGGAAGATGTTTGAACTCTAGTGGGATTGTGAGGCACTGTCACGGAATCACTGTCAGAATGTGACTGACGAGGNNGGAAGTGACGCCATACCTCGAGGTTAGGGCACCGGGAAAGCATNATACAGAGAGGAAGAACATTCGCNGGCTTGAGCCAGGTGTGNTTAAAGAGTTCGAGGCTTGTGAGATTGGACAGNTGCCANACCTACCCCGAGTTCAGNCGCTGGNGNTATNCCTGGNTGTCATTTCGGACTTACTGGGTACTCATACTTGTTATCAAGGGACATCCCTTCCACATGCGACCCGAAAGGGCCGCTCAATCCAAAGTGNTCGAGAGTGGACTTCTTGCAGACCTCTGCGAGGATGGCATCTTCATACCGCGTCTCGCCAGTGGGCCTGATCTCTCTCCTCTGTCCAGTGGCATCCTTGTACACGCATCCATTCCATTCCCACGTGAACGAGCGCAGGTGCGACATGCTCCGAAGGGCCTTGCAGACGTTGATGACCTTGACCCNCTCGTCNACNGANCCNTTGAGTTTGGGATCGCAGTCGAGGACCTTGTCAACGAGTCGCTGAGGGACTCGATCGCCGCGGGTGTAGTTGTGTTTCTCNCTGATGTGGACCTCTCGGATGTTGCGCGCNAGGTCTGTGCGCCGNGCCAGGTGAGCGAAAACGACCGGCTGAAGAGTGCGGACGTTGAGNANNCGGTAGTCAATGTGCTCTGGGATGACATGAGAGCTCATNAATTTGCANGTGAGCGCNAGNGAGAGGAGGTCCGTAGTGTCATCGATNTCTGAAACGATTTCGAAGAGCAGTTCGTGGGGGAGTCGCAAGATGTNNGTGAGAGCAGGCGCTCTGTGTACGCCTTCCATAGACGCCATGNCTCCAGANNAGCNGACAAAGGGAGAATAGGCGCCCTCCCNCAGGCGNTAGNGGAGACGCAGTTATACGAGCGCTCACAAAAGTCGTCAAGCAGTCTTGTTCAAGTTGCCATGAGGCGGGTATAGCCCCTATGCCAGCATTAAAACTCCGCCCGGCAGCAATAGTAGAGAACAATTGGCCGGCGATATCCCTCTTTCCCATGCACCCGACGCAAGGGCAGCCAATATGGCACTCTCAAAGGCTACTCCCACATAGGCCAAGGCNCATAATTCATCTATGGCCCTATGAGCGCTTACCAAGCAGTCGGGCTGACCATGCGNTCTNAACTTCTTTCAGCTCGAAGAGTCATTTCCTAAACACCGGCGGAGGACCCATNTCTATTCCGAGCCCAGCAGGCTGCATATCTAGGAGAAGACACGTCTACAGATGCTCNAGCNAAGCATCTAGTATTATGATCACCCNTTAAACCGCAGANACGCAACGAGAGGCTCGCAATCAACCATCTACAGGCGCCTGTTGTGCTCACGCTTCAATTATCAGTGGCGAATTGCATGCCCGTCATCGTTCGGTAGGCTACCGCAATACCGAGATAGAAGACACTCAGGCCATCCACTGAGGGTGGATTTAATTTGAACCCCTGATTGCGAGGCAGGGCAATCGGAATTTGGTCAATACTAGTAGCCCACGCCCTGGTTTAGGCATCCAGTCGTGGCACAGACCAAGTGAACCATTGTTCGAATCTTCATATTAGCGCGAACTGGGAATGCTTTGTCGCATTTAATCCCCTCCAATGGCGGGTACTACGCAACGAGCAAGAACTGTTACCCTTGGAATTAGTAGAGGAAGTCACCGTTGCCTAGCATGATCCCTTCTTATGTAACTCATAGATCGAGTCACAATACTTTTCAATCCTTGCTCTTGACTACCACACTCTCGCACCTGTGTCTACGGCTCTGGCATGGATGACAGGGCCGGACTCCGTCAATGAAAGCGCAGTACTATCATTATGATCTTGAAAAGGCATGAATGGGATCTTTATCATTTCCGAGAGCCGCGCGCCCCCATAGCCGCCAATTTTGGTTCCAGGAAAGCTCATTCCCGCTGGCAAAGACTAGTGGTGAGCCCCCACAAGCAGCTACTGGCACCCACCAAGCGCCTGCTCCGGCGTCTATCTGGCGAGATGCCTTTTCTGTCGTGCCGGAGCTGGGGCGGAAGCAATACAGTTTCTTGGAGAAACATGGGCACCGCCACCCTCGTGTTGTTGTTCAACCGACATTGCTTGTGCCTGCAGGCAGCTGTGAGCAGGTCTCTGCGCTTCCAGCAGCATCGCAGGTGCAATACACCGCAGCCCAAGGATCACAACCACTATCACCAGTNAGTGATCANTNNTCATTANATCCTAGTCTATTCAGTATCTTTCCCTTAGCTCTCAGTCCCTCGGGTTAGTGAGGCGNTCCGTCCTNNTGCCACAAGCCGCNGTGCCTTTCANACCGGATCNAAAGCCCNNTCCTCCCTCATCACAGCTCTGACACGACCTTTCTCACAAGAAACCTCATTTCCAGCCTGGTGCTTTGTACTCCTGACCCCTCCCGGACATCCACACCATCAACCACAAACGGAGCCACCACAAGTCTATGCTATATAACGACGCCTTTGACCGGGTTACCATGAACGTTCTGACTTCCTTCCCCTTCACCTTCAAGCTCGCAATACCGGGCTTGAGCAACCCATTCACCTCTCTCTCTTCGACAAGTCCAACAACCGGAATCAACCCACCAAGNTTGCCACCTGTAGACCGTGCCCCACCCGAACCTGACTNNTACGAAAGGCCTTCCCNATCATTCGCCCGGCCCACCAGGCCCCTTCCTATATCCCTGGTCGGCCAGAACGGAATGATTACCTCAAGCAACCTCCTCGGACGACCCGCGCCTTCCTTTTCACCTTCACCCTCCCCTGCNCANTCCACTTCTATATCGCGAGCTGNCAGTCACTCGCACCTAGCGCNAAAATTGCAGCTATCTCCATACGAAGAGTGGCTTCAGACCCANTCCCGGGGNTCCCCCTCTCCTCAACCTGCTCCTGTGTCCCGGAAGCCGAGGGTGGGAGCCCTCNTTACTCNTCCCCCAGCGGATCTGAAGCGACTNTAGCTTGTACTAGTGGGTACTTGGTGAAGCCAACCAAGTACAGGGACTTGGCCGATAGGATGGACTCGGACATTGTGGANGTGGACAGGGATGCCTCGAGGGAGCTGGACTCTGATGGTACGTTTTGTATTGTCTGATTGTCGATCGTCANTCANAANNNNATATCTNCNNCAGACTTGCCTCCAACAAAGCGCCGGCGCGGGCTTGCAGGCTCAATTGTTTCGACAGCATGGAGNGCNGCNCTCCTCGGAACAGCTGTTGGCCTGTCTGTGTANCGATTGTGCGTACCCTTGAAATCTCCTTCACACTTCNNTATNTGACTTCAATATCACAGTTGGAAGGGTGGAGCTCAAGAGGAGGATTNGCNNNAAGACGACGAGCCTCGTGCTCGCAAGCGCCGAATAGTCAGTGCNGCATCAGACGCTATGTCGATNGAATCCCCACCATTCTCGGAGCCACCGTCCCCGCCCCCACCATACTCNAGTGCCCATGATTGGACGGCCGTTGATTATCNNCANGCTCCNCATNNGACTCCNCGTAGAGACAANGGCAAGAACCGNGTGACTGCNACNCCNCGGAGNTCGAGNAANGCAGCGGCGAAGCCGACACACCCCAAGAACCGACATCATCANACGCGGACCNCNATTNNTCGNGCGGGNCCNTCNCGACCTCCAGTNAACGAGGNTTTCGACTTNAGCTTCANTTCCAGTACAGCCAATTCAGCTCCCCAGCTTGGTACACATGAGGCNAATCCGACAGATGNCCCNGAAGNTGTGGANGAACAGATGGATTGGATNGGCGGCAGGCTGGCGCAACTNATTGANGAGGGTAAGAAGGCTTTGGGTAAAGAGGTTGTGGTTATGAGTGAAGCGAAGGAGGACGAGGAGGACGATGGATCCGGGGCATGGGTCAGCGACGATGACGCTGAGAGCGGACGGCGGCGGTCTGGCTCTATAAGGAGGAGAGGAAGTACAGCATCAAGATACAATCCTGCGAGCCTTGGCCGGAGGAGTACCGTTCCATCGCAGCCGGCGACGGCGCATACAACTCCACAGAAGCCAACACAGCCCAGAACGCCTGGTTTTCCTCACCTCGACGGACTAGGCGATGCAGGCGGCGAGAGTCCAGAAGTCAGAGAAATGATGGAGAAGGCGAGGGCAAAGTTCGCTGGGAGAACGATGGCTCGGTGACAGTGGTCTGCGATGTGACAGAGGTTTGCAGCATACCATATGAGGTGCTCATTAGGGAGGAACATATACTACACTCAGGATCCAGGAATCTACTCAAACGACGCTTATGACGAGACGAACCGTAAACAAGGGCTTTAAGCCCTACCAACCCACTTGTGAACAAACGCGATTCAATGCTCTACGAGATCATCTATATCAGTCCTGACTACGAAGATGCAATACCACATACCTTCTTCTAATCTCTTCCACCTCCGCATCAGACAGATCCGGCTCACTATCTTCTGCAGCTACTGGGCGAGTCTCCGGACAGGTTGAGTCGTCATCAGAGTCAGAGCTGAATTCAGGTGAAGAAGCTACATCCGATGCTCGGCAGTGCTCATATTGGAGGGAAGGATGCGGATTCAGAGGATGCCCATGTCGTCGCACTACGTTTATCCCGGGTTGGTCTAGGCAATGAGTCGCAGAAGTAGTAGGACTTGGCGCGCGATGTTGCCTTGAGGAAAGGCTTGCGAGTCTGTTGCTCGCAGAATCTGAGGTCGAAGCGTTCGGAGGAGCAACCCGAAATACAGTCTCATAAGGAGA
This sequence comes from Coprinellus aureogranulatus, assembly GCA_027627275.1. Classification (NCBI taxonomy): domain Eukaryota; kingdom Fungi; phylum Basidiomycota; class Agaricomycetes; order Agaricales; family Psathyrellaceae; genus Coprinellus; species Coprinellus aureogranulatus. The sequence continues at coordinate 43,207 of JANDKE010000043.1, forward strand.
AGTCTTTCGCCGAGATACTGAGCCGGCTAGTAGGTGCAACGGAATGGAAAATGAACGGCATGTTGACGAGTTCAAAAGACCCTCTGGCTCATGATTAGTGCCCTCTGTTATCGTGATAAGACTACACCACTCACGAGCCTCCACGATGGGCCTCGTCACAGCGACGCGCGGCCGAGTTGGCGGTTTAGTTGGCTTATGGACCAGTCCCGAGGACACGAGAGCAGCATTCGCCTCTGCCCGGATCCGTTGTTCCAGCTTCCACCGTTCACTCTTAGCCTTCACATTAGCGCACTGATTTGAGCGTGTATGCCTCTCCAGCCGGGCGAGGGATTTGTTCCCTTGTAATGAGACGAAGCGGCCGCATACATCGCACTGTACCAGCTGAGCCTCGGAAGACTTGTCCTTGAAGATGGGGTAGAGCTTTCGGTGACCGCTAGCGTTGGTCGCCGTTACGAAGATTGGAGGGGAGATGAGCACGCCGTCGTACTTTGCTGTCTTTCGGGGCATGGCAGTGAGTAGTTGAACTGTGCGAGGACGCGGCCGCTGCTGTCGTCGCGGGGATCGGGATCGCTGGCGATGATCCGTTTCCCACATTTGGAATTGGCCCCCTATCTTATCCTTTCTGTCGTTAACTAGACTCTGCGACGCCTAACGCTTGCTTTTCGCCTTCTCGGGTTCAACCCTGTCGTAAGGAATGCACTTCTCAGACAATGTACGCCTGACGTAGAATGGCCATGGGCTCCAGTGAGTGTAACATCCCAGGCGAGCCGAGTGTGATCATCTCACTCAGGGGCTATACGACGCGTCGAACAATTGCCAGTCGGATTGAGGCGCGACCTAGTCTACTCGGGAGAGGGATGACCGAGACTGTGCCTCAAAGCAATGCGTATAAAGCCGCGTTCTCGTATATTTCCATCTTCTCTCTTCCCACTACTTCTCGCTCTCCGCCACTCCGGCCGCGGGGCTTGTATCAACTGCTCCGATCGACCTTAGCGAAGGAGCTACAACACCTGCGGTGCAAGACTTCCAGCCCTTGGATCTCAGCATTGAGTGTAGGTGCTTTTGGTTCTGCTTGCACACCCGTTCCATTGCTCTGTTCGTCTGGACGCACAGCTCCACTTTGACTGGATTCTGCCGCCTCGCGCACTTCCAGACCCACCCAGACCAGAACCCCTCACAGTCATCCGTAAGAGCTTCCTTCGATGCACTTCGTGTATTTTCTTGCGCTAGTATGTTATACTGACCCTCTCCCGCACGCGACAATGTCAAACCGACTATCGCATACGGCGCTTACTTTGAGCACCCAAGACCACGATTCTATGAAGCGCCTCTTCGCGCGTGCCTCTAGAGCCGTTACCATTACGATTCTCCATAGTTCGTCTATCCATCCTCTAAAATGGTTTTTTGCTCATTTTTGGGTGCCTGGTTTCAAGCCTAGCTGTGAATGCATAGTCGACTGCGCTTCCGCAGGCGAGGTCCAAGGAAGAATACCGCCTGCCATGTTCCATTGTCAGTTGCGACGTAGCCTATTGGATAATGGGGTCACAGAAGACGTACAAAAGGTATTGGCACTGATAGGATGGCGATGCAGCCGTATATGGTGTTTGACCATGTAAACCCAAGCTTGTCGGACACCTTCAGAGTAAAGAGCGGGAATACCCCTCCTATAACATTACCTAAACCAATGAGAGGAGTCAGCGGGTCAGCATTAATCGACTTCGCGACGACACGCTGTACGAACGTAAGAGGCTTTGACCGGCTAGAGCAGACGATGCATATGTCGTGTAACTGCCGGCGCGGAAGAATCAGCTCAAAGGAACAAGATGAACCCAAGCGACGGTCGCGTAAACTCACCAGTCAGCCAGGTAGTTGAATACCGCTAGGTAGATAGTGAAAATGGACCAGTAGAATACCTAACCAAAGTCAGTAAGTAGCGCAGCCTCTAGTCGGGGTGAATTCAGCTTACTACAAGGGAAAAGCAGAGTAAAGCCCAGTGGATGTTGGGTTGGCAAAACCAGGCAAACATCAATATGGATGCAGGGAAGAATACTCCTGCGACACAGCAACAATGCAAGCGAGCTTCAACGCTCCGCCGCTGTACATCTTTCCTAAGCATCGGGTTAATGCCCTTGGTTTCTAGGTGGCATGGCAAGGTGTCCTCACTGGTATAGTCGCTCCTGCAGTATGGTAGTCAGGTATCCCAGCAATACGGCAATCCTAGAGGAGAGATGCGCTCAGCTACAGATTATGAACATGAGCGCCACGGGAGCTGCTTACACCATTGCGACGTTGACGGTGCCGACTTGACCAATTGAAAAGTGGTGGATCCTTTTGAACACAGGCGCCATAGACCTTCGGGAAGAGTTCAGATGGCAGAAAATGGGGTGAAATGTTGCATGTCACTAACCCGATCATGCAGTAGAACACCCCCCAAGCAAAGGCAAGCCAAACCTTCAAATGGTTGAGTGCGAAAGTCTTAATAGAGATGTCAATACTCAGCATACACTGATTGCGAATACGATCGGCTCTGAGAACAGCAGCTCTGGAAATCGTTCAGCCTGGATGCGGGCGATGAAGTATCTGGCCACCAAGACTTACCCAGTGGCCTTGTACATGAGATCCACAGTCGCTGGTGAAGACTTTGTTTGTGCACGGCCGTCTTGCATACCACGGTTCCCTGTCTCTTCGCCAACCGTTTAGCCGCCTTCGCATAAAGGATGGGGGCTCGCGTTTCGGACATGGTGAACGCAAATATCACAAGGTAGCATCCCGCCAATCTATCAGTAATTAGCCCTCGGGCAAGGCATATATTGGGAAAGCGCATCACATACATCAAAGATATCCACTGAATCCATTTCCACTGAAGCTTTTCGTTGGCTTCAATCCATCCCGCGACGAGCGTTCCCAATCCGTTTCCTATGAACGCAAGAACGCTGTACAGTGCCATAGGGAGACCACGCCTTCCGATGTGCGGCATCAACGGATGTTCACAGACTGAGTGAAGGTTAGGGCGTACTCTTTGGCGTCCCAGATATCTGCTAGGGTTCCAGCCACCATCGTCGCTCCTGTTGAGCCCGCGGCGCCTTGGATCACCCTTGCAACTGCTACTACGATGATATTTGGTGCACTGTCAGGCAGGGGAAGGAGGTTCAGGCAACGGTCGAACGATGTCAGTTATGAAAAATACTTACAGGGCAATCATGACATGCATCACGAGGAATACGGTGACCGACGCCCAGTACAGAGGGTGCCTGCCAAATTCCTCGCTGAACGCAGAGGTGAAGAGCGGGGTTACGCCGTACGCAATGACGTACGCCGATAGTCCCACCACTGCTTGTGACTCGCTGCAACCGATGTCCCTCGACATGGAAGCATAACCCATGGTATAAGATGTTGTGGCCGCCGCTATAATAGCAGGGGGTCATCGATTGTACCAAAGGATAAGTGAGCCAACTTACAGGCCAGAAGAGTGAAGGTACACGCGACGAAAGTGATCGTCCATTTTTTTCGCTTGGAGAAGTTCAGTGGATTAGCGTCTATGGCGAGCTCCTCGGATACTTGCTTGACATCCTGACCAACGGTGAAAGGTCAGAAAAAATGGCGTGTGGTTGTGCTCAGTCACTACCTCAGTGGCATCAGCCTTTTCCTGGCATCCTCGAACGATACAAGATGCTCCTGTTTTATCGTTTGCAACGGCCGCCACGGAGTTTTGAGAGCTTTCCCTGGATGGAGGACAGACCATCTCGGGCATG
>JANDKE010000430.1:0-25646 GCA_027627275.1 Coprinellus aureogranulatus
GGGATGTGGCTTGCGCGAGGAGCCATCGTCTACATCAATGGGCGCCTTACTGCATTGTCGACGAGAGAGACATTCACTTCGAAATGTCAAAGGTAAGGTGCCTCGCGTTTCCTATTGTGGATTATACTGATCCTTTGTTAGACTATGGCGGCATCTCTGGTTCTCGCTTGGAAGTCCTTGAGGAAAGACTCCGCGACGATGTCCGTGCCGAACTCGAAGAGTTCGGAGGCAAGCTCCTTCTGCACACAGAAAGCTCGGACGGCTCCGTCGTACCTGTCTGGCAAGACGTTCGTCCAGAGGATGTTATGGTGCTCCGCGATGTCATGAACTCTCGAAAGAACCAAGGCGACGTGGTCTTGCAGTACAACCGCGTACCCATCACTGCAGAGAAGCCGCCCGATTTCGCTGACTTGAACGACTTGATGGAGATTGTCCTTCGTTCAGGCGCCAATACCCCCATCGTGGTCAACGACCAGCTTGGTCGTGGAAGGAGCACCTTGGCCTCGGTCTTGCTCGTTTTGATCAGGCAGTGGTTCCAGTGGCATGTACCAATGACACCGATGACGCCCCGCCAACCTCAAAGGACGATGTCGATGCTCTCGGTTTCTGGCACTGACTTCAAGATGGTCAAGCCCCGCCATTCCTACACCGTTATAAACAGTGAGACACCTGCGACAGGTTCGTTCCGTCTTGACTGAACATGCTGCCTCACAGATCTTCTCCGTGTCCTTCGGCGCGGGCATGCCATCAAGATGGCTGTGGACGAAGCCATCGACCAATGCGCCGAGGTCTATAATTTGCGAGACGCCATTGAGGAGTCGCGTGCCAGAGCCGAAGAGGAAGTCGACGAAAGGCAGAAGCGTGTCCATGCGGCGAAGGGGATGCAGAACTTGAGGAGGTATTTTGAGCTTATGGTCTTCCAAGCATACTTGCAGTCCACCGAGCCCGATACCATGGACTCTCTTCCTAGTGTTGAGAACTATGTCAGAGAGCGTCCAGTGATCAAGACCTTTGAGAAGGAGCTTGCTGACCGTGACCACGGTCTCGACGCTCTCAAGCCACTTGAGCGTGTGGAGACCAAGGAAGGTGCTGCAGATCCAGATGAGGTGACTAATATTGTCAAGAACCGGAATGGCGCCATCCTGTCAGCGTCCACAATTTTGAAGAGTGACTTCTTCTCTAACCTACAGAAGATGTCTCTGCCTGAGTGAGTCGCATTTCCGGGCGGAACTCGCTTGTAGGCTGATATACGCTCACTTAGACGCATTGAGGGTTCTCCCAATTTCAGGCGCGTGCCTTTGGCGTTACGAGTAGTCCAATCTGGGGCTACGAGTCCGTCGGATGCGCTCGACTTCGTGATCGACGATACTTCTCCGAAAGGAGCGTGTGGAAGTGGAATGCCGACTGTCGAGGGATTGAAAAGGGCTCTCGAACGAGTGGATGCCGGTCCGAACGGTCACAATACTGTGTACTGGACTTCGCTGAGAGAGGTACATACGACTGCAGCTTCTTTGTGGCGCTCGGTCGTCGGTGTGCTGACGAGTGTGTAGGAACCAGTCATCTACGTCGCTGGCCGCCCGCACGTCTTACGTCTGGTTGACAAACCATTGGAGAACCTTGAGTAAGTCCGTTTCCCGATTTAATTTTGCAGACGGTACCGACCTGGGCTAGGGCTACCGGTGTCACCACCGCCGTGGTCGAGGCCATGGAACGGAACTTCAAGAACGATGTGCTCCGAGAGGTGCGGAAGGGCAATGGCCGCATCCTGCTCCATGACGAAGTCGAAGAGAGACCTGGAGTGTTCTCCATTATCCCTATATGGGAGGTCGTCTCCGAGGACGAGATCATGACACCTCGAGAGGTCTTCGAATCCATTATCAGGGAGGGCTACCGAGTGAGTTCTGCGGCTCTCATGCATCCAGGGCATGCGCTGATCTTATTTTGACTCGCCAAGATCAATTATAGCCGAGTTGCTATTGTGAGTGCTCATGCTTTCCTGTGCTAACTCCTCGATACTATGAATCTTCTATTTTCACAGACGGACGAACAGGCGCCCCTACCGGATGCGCTATCTCAGTTGGAGGAACGAGTGCAGTCTGGGTATACGGAAGCCGGTGACTTCGTATTCAACTGCCAAATGGGCCGCGGAAGAACGACCACCGGTATGGTCAGCGCCTGCCTAATCGCCTCGACCATGCAATGGGAGCACAAGAACGAAGCCCTCATTGAGTCGATAACCTTGTCTCCTTGGATGTACGTATCGGTCCCAGCTGGACGGTCCAGTCAGAAGAAGTAGGCGTTACCTAGCCGGTACGTCTAGCTCGTCTCCATTGGTCTGGCAGTGTTTCACGGCAATGTATACGCGTATGCCAGGCGAGTACAAGACGATTCTCCAGCTCGTGGGCGTNCTGTCACATGGGAAGATTGCGAAACGCTTGACAGATCGAGCCATTGATCTGATGCAAGATGTACAGAATCTGCGCAAGGCTATCTATGAGTACGTACTGGCTGAAACAATTTAACAGCATTTCGCGATTCTGACACGCATTTTCTTCATAGTTACAAGCTCAAAGTCGACGCCATTGACAAAACCCGGAATTCGAAGAAGTANAAACAATTGGAGAANATAGCCATCAACTACCTGTGAGTGAAACATGCCTCTGAACTGCCTCCCACTGACTTTACCTCTACTCTAGCTACCGGTACGGCACACTGATCGTTTTCGCCAACTACCTCATTGAGTCTCGTGAGCGGTCNAATGGGACAGGGCCAATCCCTGCATTCCCCGACTGGTTACGGGAGCGGAGAGAAATCACCAAACTTCTCAGCCGAAGGTCTTTAGACTAAGTGCACGTCNCTTGTTCTCCCTTGTTTCATGTTCAGCGCTCTATGTTTGCCGCGGTTATCCAGTCTTTCCGAGGATCTCCCCCGGCGATGTTGCCCCCATGTCAATCTCCTTCGGACAAGCTTACTCTATTAGCCTCTACATCACCGCCTCCCAGCCACTNCACCACCAATAATAGAACACCGGTTAAAACCTGGCCCTGAGCGCAGTTCTAAGAATAAATACATTAGGTCTTCTGTATGGAATACGGCAGTTCTAAAAGGAAAGAATGTGGACTATAAAGTACAGTAAATCCAGAGGAGTAGTAAGGTAGCCGAAGCCGTGCGATCATAGTTTACCGGACTGGAACAGAACGACCGCAACGATTGAGGGTTCTAATGCACCAAGGTGGAACGCTTCGGTTGTAAGCTCTAAGGTGATAGCNTGCGCCTGGTAGATGCGTACGAGAGGCCCTTTGGTAAGGTCTCCAAATTTAAAAAGCTGTAGGAAACAAATACACANAATCAGGATTCNCGTTACANATATTGCACGGGACCGCGTAAGGAGACTTACGCAGTAGCAGTTATCTCTGAAGACCCATATGAANTCCTTTCCATTGATAGTTATGCTGCGGTGACTGGAGAANCCAATCGGGGGCCAGTATTATTGTCAGAGGAAGCTCAGACAGGGTGNGCTAAAACACATACGCTCTATCCGCTGAAAGCCGGAGCCACTGCCCGACGGGCTGCTTTGGGACGGTGTTGATGATCTCGACAGTTGGATTGCTTGACCACTCGATGCATGCAATGCCTTGGCCATCTGGGCGGCGGAATATTGTACGTGATGGCCCGCCATCTGAAACAACGTCAAGGTATGGAATTGATGTCGGGCCAGTGATTGTGCAATTGAGGACATTGGGCTTGGGCAGGACGTAGTGGAAGGTCAACACCGTCGGCAAGGATTTCTGGGTACTCGGGTACGGCAGTGCACCGAATATGGATGGTCCTGAAGCTGCTGAAATTCCCCAGGATTGCGTATTAATGGTGTTTGGATTCTGGGGGTTGTACCAGCCAGCTTGAGCGTAAGGGTTGGTGCCGTGCATTGTTTAGCAAACTAGGACAGATATAAAGCAAGACAGCTGTCTGAGAGGGTGAAAAGGGAACTGGTGATTGTGTTGGAGACATCGGCGACGCTTCTCTCTGTTTTATACTCGCATAACTGGGCTGAGATTCGGGCAGATCTAAACAGGCAATACCCGCCTTGGAGTTTCTAGTCACACTTGACCGTCGCGGAAGGCGTTTGTCAGGGCGCAGGACGGCGTATTCGGTCTCAGCACAGGCGAATGGAGATCTCGAGGTCTAAGATCCATGGGACAATTGCGTCGTCGATCTATCTCGCGTGGTGGCCAAGGGCTAGCAAGGGTGTCGGTACCAAAATCCTTCCATACGCGCAAAATAGAGTCAATAGAGTCAGCTATTCACAGTCAAGGAGGCATCCATTTCCATTGGGATAACTTGAATCAACCGGGGTGTTGCAGGTGGAAGGTTGACATCACAGGGTTGGTAAGACTGCTCGGAGGAGAGGAGAGCTGATGGTGTATGGGCGCTTTCGATCAAGCTCCCGTGCGTAGGCCCATCGTGAAGTTTCACCCAGAGTCCCTTTTGTCATCTGGAGTCGAGAAGCGCAAAAATGAGGTCGGCGACTTGCGTCGGTTAGACGAAGGGTCTAGTCGTTTCTCGAGCAAGCAAGTCTGGCCGATGGTGGAAGTCGGAAGGCAAGTCGGAAGGGACAGGATACAAATCCGAACGTAATCAGCTTTGGCTGTGTTTATGGTTGTCGTACCGACTCATACGCGACAATCAATAGGACTTCGCCTTTGCGCAGCATCCACAATTTAATTCATACCAAATCCTTGGCTCTTCTACNGAGTACCACTGANATANCGTGGAAGCTTCCAGTTAGCCAAAGACCAGCTATGAGNGANGCCNCTACCAATTCTCACCCTNAACGAGTAGGAGAACATTGTCTTATCAGACTTCGGAAGCCTGAACGCGCCTGAATGATGCGATGGTCGGGCGATGTCGATGAGAAAGCAAGTCACAAGTCNTTNCTCGAATTTGTGAGCGGTCCTAAACGTTCCTCAANCTCGCGACAATNCTAGNATCGACTGTNANGAGCGATNTTGCTTNTCCGAGGCATACGTCAGCCGGCGTCTNGCAACCCAGCGGTGGAGTCAACCTTCCGGNTGGTGTGGCGGTTTCATGAGACGATCATTGACGGTGGTGCGACAAGGCCTCTCGCAGCTGAGTCTGGGCATACCGGAGNNGCGAATGCGTGCCTGGTGATAGANNNTAGATAGGCAGATGNATTTTCCCCAACCCATATCCTAGTGGAGATGATNAGTGACTTCAAGTGACTTCCTATATACTGTAGCNGTGTGCTTTCTACGCGANNNGTCGAAGAGCNCTTCGNACTGCACCATAATCTCNGGCATACANNTGAGGCAATTTNCAGTTGTGAGGTAATGCGATGTNGGGAGGGATCTAAAGAAAAGGAGGCTCCGAATGTAGCGCCTGACATACATTCTGAGCAACGCCGATCGCGACATCGGTCAGCTTGGAGCAAGGCCTGTTAAGANNAGACCTCGGAGCTCGCACCGAGTGAANGTCTTGTGCTCTTCGAGTCAACTNTCGTCAACGGATGGAACCTGCTATTAGTACAACAAAGTAAGGATGATAAATACAATTAAAATATNNTTTAAATAAATGGATAGTAACCGGCGGTGATACACACAACAGCGTCGATCGTCAGGNAAGGACGAAAAGTACAGGTCGATGATANNTGATAGTACNCCGACANGTTCGGGTATTGTCNCATTNNCAAGGNCAGNANNGAAAAATCAGACTTACCTGCCANCCTACCCATCNCCGCGATGCCCATACTGAGGTCCCACTTCCACCAAGCTCGACGCCGGGAGATAGTCGCGCANTTCGCGCTCATGGGGCTCTAANGTAGACCTCATAGACGAGGTCAACGCNCGCAGAGGCCACACTAAACCCAAACCCTGTCGATAACGGTAAGGCGAGGCCCCATGCAATGATGTCAACTGTGGGCGAGGGGGAAGCNCTGGATAGCGTGGAGACGAATCAGGTGTAGGCAGCGATGTTGAAGCCCTGTGAAGGTCCTCCCGAGAAGACANNGGNGACGCTGTCCTNCGANGTGGCGTACTNGGTGGTGAAGCCATCTCATATGACCTGCCATACCTCTCTGGGGCTTTCCCCTTGTTCCCGCGAGTGACAGGATCGCCCCGGCCTGTCANGGCATTNGTGCACTTGGACTTGTCCTTCCTAGAAGTNACCTTATGCCTTTTCGAAGGNGNCGCTGCCGATGCAGCACCACCCCTCTTCTTCGTCGGCGTGGGCCGTGGGGTGGGTAACGGAGGTACTGCGATGTCATCATCGCCATCCACGTCCACTTCCATCTGCTCAAGTTCAGCCTTCGCGGCCGCAGCTTCCTCTTCTCTCCGCCTCTTCCTCTCCGAAGCCATCTCCTTCGCTTTAGTCTCCTTCTTAATCTCNTCGCNCAGCATCTCGGCAAAGGNCTGCGCGTCACCTTGCACCCATGCGTCAAACACGCCTTCCCATTCACGCGTTGCGCCCGGNAAGTCCAAGTTNAGNTATACCGCTTTCAAAGGNGCCACCGGCGGGTCTTCATCCATGGCGGGTGACCGCCTCGANGAATCGTCGGGAGTTGCGGTCCCAGANCCCGACGACTCTTCCTTCATAGAAGGCGCCGACGCCCCACGCGACCGAACCGCCTTCGAAAATTCTCTCACCATCCTCTTGGTACCAGGTATCCGCAAACTGGTCCCGACCACCAAGAGGAAGTCGGCCCCGCTCCTCCCTTTCCCCTTCGACGAACCGATGAGATCCTTCTCTACCACATTTCCGACACCTTCGCTGTTGTTGTGTGCCTCGTTGTAGAGGACTACGCTCGGACGCAGTCGCCCTATTCCCCGCGCACGCTTTCCCACCGCAGCTCGGGTCCTTTCAAGGTTAGTGCACTCAGGGCATTGAGGGGGCTGTCCCGCGTTGAGGGAATGGAGGTGGTCTTGAAGGGGTACCGAATGGTTGCATAGTTGACAATGCATCAGCTGCAGGGTCCCGTGAAGCGGGATACATCGAGGTATTTCGGGAGTGGGAGTAGGTAACCGTGATGTGGACGCTTCTGCCTGTCCCATGTTGTGATAATCTGTCGTTTGGTCATCTTTGGAAGGCTTTGTCTTGCGTGGGCGAGCCTTCTTGTTCCCGATGTCTGGAACCCCGAATGAGAGACCGCATTTCTGCTCTATAGCGTCAATGTTCTGAGTATAGACCCGCAATAGTCGCCCGCGATCATCCAGAGCGCGCAGGAGGTTATGGAAGGATGTAGGTTCCGCATTCTGTGATATGTCCGATAACTGGGCCATCATCTGGCAAAAGAGGGACGTAGTGTGCTCAGACTGCAAGGGAGATGAATCAGCACGCTTCCCTTCCTTCCGTGCTGCACGCAGTGAGCGAAATTGAACACACGTTGAAGACGGACGCATCGAAGAGGTCCTTCCCCGAGGAGAGCGACTCCCTGGGGTTGTCCCTCTTCAGCGTCCTGAACAAGCCCTCTGACGAGCGGAAGTCAGGGATCCCTGCCTGCACAGATATCCCCGCGCCTATCCAAACAGCATTTGTGGGGTAAGATAAGAGAAAACCTGGCCACGAGGACAGCACGCACCNCATATCACAACAANTCGCTTCGCCTTCAGTACGGCCTGCACGACCTTGGCCAACCCCGCATTACGATCGACTGCTTCAACCAGGAACGGAGGTGTCGTCGGTAGGGATGTANCCCCCTCCAAGGGTAAGTGTATCGTCATCGTGCGCGACGACGAGCTCAGTGCGGGGAAGAAGCGTCGTGGACGTGGTCAAGGAAGAGATGCTGAGACTCATTTGACGGCGCCGTGATCTAATGTGGCGTGGACCGCGCGAAAATGTTCTGGTCACCAGAAGCAATTGTTTTGACAATTCACGCCTTCATTCTTCCTCGAAATGGTCTTCCTGGCCCAGTATTAACTTCTACGCATGTTCCTGTCTATCACATTCCCGCTCATGCACCCCAGAACAACCCCAGAAAGAGAAATCCGGGGTTTCTACGCTGAAATTGATTACCGATGACGGTCNCTTNGCTTGCACCCCAATTTCTCCGAGTGCAGCGCTNTTCNNNTGGATCCAGCATACCTNNTNGAGTCNGTATGTGTCTACAATGCNCANTCNAATGAAGNGNNAGTNNCTCNGCGNNGCGCTTTGTCGCCGGGACCCTGCACTGCACCGGTTACGCCCCGTGTTAGCCGGTGCTTGGATCGGGGGCAAAAGCCAAATAGCGGATCAAAATCAGAAGTGCGACGGATCACGGACGCAAGAGCACGGAGCGGAGTGCATCTTGNANCCCGACGCTCACCATCGCCGCAGTTCAGTCGCCCTCATAACCCTGAAAACATGTCAGAAAGTAATTCCTCTTGGTNTAGTCTAAGCGGTNTATTAGGGCCGGTGGTACGCCGGCCAGTAGCAGTATCACGGTCACTGATAGCCATGGAGGNGCTGATATCTTCAACCNTACGAGANCCCTTCTNGTATGTNAGGTAGAGTGCGATTTCCGATCTACGAAACGAACCTGAACTATATTTGNNGTAGGGAACCGCTACGCATACTGAAATACNGTGTCNANNCGGGCCTGAACTTGAACCTAAAGTGACTACAAGAATATCTCTTTATGTGCCAACTATAGACTGAAGAAGCGTTACTGGCCTACGTTAAACTCCACCGAAGAACAAGATTTGCGCTCGACAGCGAACATGGCCGGCAGACTCCATTCACCTTGTCCGTACAGCGTTTCAGCAAAGCGNAAANGAGNACGTATGNGCACTTCCTCAGTCGAGTCCAGGCCTCGTTCCCGGGCGCTTAAGCAAGATCGCCGTGTCAATGCTCCGTAATACAATTCGCATTGTAGAGGCGTGCNTAGGCACTTGNAGTATCGTCCAGATGTTCCCATGACGGGCGCCAATCAAGCGCCCATGAGAGATGCGTTCCCCGNCCACCGGGGATCGACTGCGCTATCAAGGAGGTTTAGTTCAAAGCCCCGGTTTCATGGCCACGAGTCTTATCAGCGGGGCTGGATGTGGTAACAGGGATTTGCATTCTCGATAACGATAGTGGGTCTGCTTACGCGCCTCATTTCGAAATTCACGAATTTTGCTTACGAAGTTAGGGAAAGATGAGATGGAAGAAGCATAATGTGCGATGCACTACGGATACCCACATCCAAGCTACATATCCCCGAGGCACAAGTTCTAGTTCTAATCACATTCCAGGGAGACGTTCCACCCAGCTATTCAAATCCTCCCCAACCATATCCTTCACCTGACACGCGTTCATCTCTTGTGGACTCTGCGACTTGAGCGGCCTCCCATTCTCGCATCCTTGGAACATGCAACCCGAGTCCATCGCACGCTGCAGGGAGTCGCCTTGCCACCCGAACACATAATCAGCGTGAGTGCCGTAGCCCAAAGCATCGTTATAGCTCATAACGAATGGGTTCGGTGCTCCGGGCTCCCACATGCTGTTGAACTGCGCAGTGTCCCAAAGAGCCTCGTAGGCGAGCTGCGGTACGCGGACGGGGTGCGAGGAGGGGCATGGGCCGGAGTTTTGGAAGGCGTCGCGGACAGTGTTGTACATGTGCGACATGTGGTCAGGAGGGTCTAGGGTTTTGCCGTCCCAGCACCTGTTAGATAGAGAGTGCAAGTCAGCGAGGGAGTGGAAGGAGAAGCGTGGAGATACTGACGCAGGGAAGTGGTGCACAGTCATGATACCGCCTCTGCAGGGCGAAGTGGGGAAGACATCGAGCTCAGGGAACCGAGTGCCCTTATCGATCAAGCAGACGAACTTGAGGCCAATGGCCTGCTTGGTCTTGGCGGTGGGGTTACCGATGATCATGCGGAATCCCTACAAGACAGCGATTAGCGTTCGTTTTATGGTATGCTGGGCAGAGGACCTACAGGTTTGAACGCCGTCACCTTCGTTGCACCATTGGAGCTGAAGTCTTGCTGTGTGTAGTAGATCGTCATCCCTCCATTGATGGGTGTAGGCAGCGCCGTGTTTTGCATGAGCGGCACTCGCTTGTACGACCCGTTCTGATGCTTGAAATACATGACCGCAGTCCAGTAGTTGGAAAAGTCTTCAGTAAAGGTGCACGTCGTACACGTAGCCTGGTTTCCGATATCCCCCGTCATGTTAGGGTGCAAAGCATTACCGCCAACGAACTGGTGCAGGTGCGAGGAAGGTGTCCTGCCGGGCTGGACGAGGGGGTCGAGACGCTGGATGGACAGAGACGAACATCCAAATCGTAGGGCGGCCTGTGAAGGCACAGCTAGAGCCGCAGCGAGGGCTAGAGAGAGCCACTTCATCTTTGCACGTTGATGATGTGGTATTCAGGTACCCTCATCCACAGTATAAATATGCAACGGCGCGCTCTCCGCTCCCGAAGAAATATTGTCGCTCGAAGTTCGGAGATCTTGAGAAGGGAAGTCGACGGAGCATGGACTAGCAAAAGGGAATTTTTGGGCGTCAAAATGATTGGTCAGAGGGAAAGAAGGAAAGAACTCGCCTTATTTCTCTCTTCCGTCTTCGATATCGTCTGATGCTAACGGCATATGCGCTCGAAGAAATGCCTCCTAAGCCGCCAGACCGTCGTTTGATCGCTCTTGTGGCCTTCTGAGCCAATCCCGAGCTTCGAAAGGCATCAGGGGTGTACTTCAGTTTCGCCTTGGATTAGCCAGAACCATCTTCCCGTCCACAAAGATAGAGTATAAGCCCGCTAGCCGCTAGATGACTTGTTACTCCTCCAGTGAAAATGTAAGCAGGGGGGGCTTCAGCGTGTATCCCTCGAGCCAAGCCTGCGCCATTCAATGGCGCCCTGAAGCATATAGAGCTACGCAGACAGCAGAGGTCTAGAGTTCGTCGAAGACTGCAGCGGGGCTGCCTTGAAGGGCGCGTGCTGAGGCTGCTCTTCAGCTCACCCTCCAACTCTTTAAAAGGTGGGTTCATGGTTGCGCCCTGAACGGTAGCTGTCCGAACTAAGTGAGGCTTGTGTTCGTTCGAGTTCAAAAAGCAAAGCGCCCACGCAGAGTGGGAATTTCGTTCACGTGGATGCTGCCCCGACGGATCACAATGACGGATCAACTGTACTCACCTCCCGCTCGTACTTCGACAGACCTCGACTTGCGGTGCATTTGCCAATTCTAAGATGGCAAAAAACAATGTATTTCCGCATACCGCTAATGGCTGATAATATCTTCTCTAAGTGCTGGGCCAGGCACCGATCGACATTGGCTGTCACTAAACCCGCGTCATGAGCCATAATCTATTAGGGTAGATGTAGGGCGAATGAGGGCCACTCAGACGCTGTTCTACCAGTAATAGCGCAATGCACGCATTGCCGCCATACTACCTCACCACAGGCCTCAGCCTCTCTTCTAATTGCCAGTGGGTGCGGGATCATCCGGATAGCTGCGCACACATTCTATGAAACTATTCCCAGTCTTCCGCCGCAGTCCCGCCAGCCTTCTTTCAGGTGCCTGTATTCTCTCTGACATTCCTTCCAGCCCACTGTCCTGAGCGTGTGTTTTTGAGACGCATATGAATGGAGTGGGAGGGGAGTTTTCCGCAATGTTCCACCTCCTGGGAACCTGGGTTACCTCCTGAAGTAACGTTAAATTGCCCAAAGCTCTTCTTTTGGTGGAAGAGACCCTCTTTTCCCCAAGTTCACGCTTCCCGCGTATTTCCCAACTATTCATCTGGGTTCCTGTATTGCTGCTGGATATGAAACGTACCTATTTAGCGCAGGTGGCATAAGTGGTGCTGTCGGGACGCCTCTTGCTAACTCCAAGTATCCCATTGGGTGCTAGAGATACACCCATGAAACTCATCGAGGGTGAGCCTTTGGTGAGGCATACGTCTGGAGACGGATCAGCAGTAATACGAGGGGTTGGTGACCCGAAGGGTGCCCTTCGCAAGCACGTTGTTCTGCCCATGCTGGGCTCGGAGACATCTCCACCTTCATATCCCTTTGTTCATTTCGGCCCTCGTGGGTTCGCCAGCACTTCGGCGAACATAGGGCGTCAGATACTTCCAGAGAAGCTTTCGAAGCTTGAAATACCGTGGGGGAACTAAGCGAGATGGTTATCTTGCATTTCGTGTCCTCAGTGCCATTTGAGCGGCGTGCTTGGTTGACACAGATGCAAAGGAAATGAGGACGTGACATGGAAGGTCAATACCAAAACACTGAGTCGGAAAAATCCCTGTTATCGTGTTCCATCGTCGTGAGGTTCTGGAACACGCGATCACGAGGCTAGGAGAGGCTGTCTCACCTTGACTGCCTGGCGAGAGGTGAACGTTCAACGAGGATAGCTGCGGTGAAGGTGAGGCTAAACATATACCTTGCTAACCTATGGGTACGTAACGCACTAAAAGCGTACGCTGCCAAAGCAACTTGTGAGAGCCGCCCGTTCTGCAGAGTGATCTGCCTATCGCTGAAAGGACGTGGGGAATGCCTTGAATATCGCGGGCATCACCCTGGGATGAGATCATATTACGGCTGAAATGAGGGTGAATGCTACCTCAATCAAGGAATCAGATGCGGAAAACAGAACCCAAGACTTGAGGTTCGAAGGACAGAGCCGCCAGTGGGTACGGGTGCGAAATGGAAGGGCCCGGGGCCAAGCTACTATTCCTGGATCTCCGAGCGTTACTAGTCAGTCAGACAGCATGTTCAACCACTGTTCGTGGAGAGACCAAGCATGTCCCTGTCATATCTGTGAGCTATGGAGTCGAATGGGTGCCACAAACTTGAATATTTCGGTGCCCGAATCTGTTTCATACTCTTCGATCATGTTCGAACCATCCCTGGTTACCTTGGGACCGACCGCCGCGTTGTAGGGAAAAGCTTCGGCCAGATGCGACAACCATGCGTTTGGAAATATGCACTAGGAGGCTGGTCGCAAGATCCTTAGGAGGTGAAGGAAGGAAACGAAGATTCACGGCTTGCAAGAAGTCGGTGAGCTGGAAGTCCTGGTCCAAGTCACGTTGAACCGAAGTTCTGCTTTCCATCAGCAGTTGACGTAAGCAGTCTGGCCGGATTTTTGCCGAGCGCCGCTGGGCGCTAGTTTACGCGTATCTTGCCCTTAAACCACGACAATCGCCCTCAGGGAAGCCTTGGAGGCTGCGGTGACAACTCTGAAGTGAAGTTAGCTGATGGCTGCACTCGTTCCGGGATTCGTCTGGCGGTTCTCGATTGCTGCGCTCAGCGTTGGCTCTCAGGAAGGTGTGCGCTGATGTCTCATTTTTGCCATAAATTGTTTATATTCACATTACACCTGCAGGCAAAGGTCGTGTGGCCTGCAGGCCTCCATTATTCCCTGTTCGATCATCATTTAGCCGTCTTGGGATTCGTGATGGCAGTCATAGCATCGCAAAAGTGCGAGCACGAGATGATACCACCTCTTGCTCAGGCAATCAACGCAGACACCAGCTAGCAAAACGCTTTCCATGAAGGACTACTGCGTCTTGGTGGGCTCGTATATGACAGCAGGGCCGCATAGTAACGGTTCTGCCTTCCCCCATTACCTCTGACACGTCAAACTATACGGCGCTCCCTTCATTGATACACACGGCCACCCGGGCGACCCCAAAACTTCTCGGTCTTGTGGAAATCACCTTCATACGGATCTTTGAATGGCTCTCTCTTCTCAGGCTTCCCATTTTTCTTCACCACCACCTTCATCTTGTCGGCCACCGGGGTATTTCACCGATGGAATTTCGAGCCTTACCCCATGGTGTGTACATTGAAAAGCTGTTGGAGCCACACCCTGATGTCACTATCTCTTTCTCCAGTAGCAAAGGTGCTGTTCCCTTAGTCCCCGGAACGGATACTGCGAGGGTCAGACTCGGGCGAGGAAGGACGAAGAAGGGCTCAAAACCCGAACGCAAGGTGGATCAGTCTGACCTCACAATCAAACAGGGTGCCTACATCGATCCCCTCTTGGCCCAGAATGGCTACAACCTACACGAATTCGCGCAACCGCTCGATATCAAGAGGCTCAACATCGTTGTGGAGGCCCGTCGCCATCGAGGAACTCCACAATGGCCTTCGGAGGACACTACGAATGGCGCTCAAAGAAGGCCATCGACACCAGTGAGTACTCAGAATTCCACCCAGCCACTCGTTTTGACCCACGGAAGCGCGCCAATTGCGGCTCTCGTTGCTCTCAGAATGCGATTCTCGACGCTCACCACTGGCAACTTGAACTTATGAGAAACGAGGCGCCGGCCCATGTTGCGCCTGGCACCGCTTACTACAGCCTTAGGAACATAGCTGCAACTGTTACAGTGCACTCCCATAGAGCCCGTACCATCCGTATGGCGCTCGCTGTGGCTATATTCTTGCAATTTGTGCCAGTCGGAGCTGCTCTCGTTGTACCGACATCTGCGGCCCTGGACGTCGGAGCGGCCCTAGACGCAGCGGACTTGAGGCATGAGCATCCCAGGGCTGAAGTACTGGGGATTGTCGGCATAGTCTTCCTGGTCGCATTACTTACCGTTCTTGTGATATGCCTAGTCTGTGCGGTGAGGGCGCGTAGCAGGGGTGCCGAACAAGCGCAACCGCCACGAAACGACGAAGCTGGCCATCTGTCCTCACCCTGCTCTGACGGTCCTCCCACTCCAGTCGAGGTTAGGGAGGCTGCGGCTGGCACACGCGACATCCACATCTATAACCCAAGGACGGTGAATATATTGGGGCAAGCACATAACACCAACTTCGGCGTTAACCATGGCGCCATTACCAACCTCGCAGGCAACCCACCACCATTGCCACCTGCATCCGACGGGCAGCACCCCATTGACAGGCGGTAGATCTCGTCAATTCCTCTAGTGCCGGGCGTATTTGAGATGTTGTGATGAGGAGTGGGTAATGCTGGATCTTGACATTGCGGGAGCCAACGTACCTAGACTTAATTGTACCGATGCTATAACAACACTGGAGGCTGCATTAATGTGTCAATGACTGGATCACCCGCTTCATTTGGTAAATCAACGAGGAGTACTGCGCTTTCTACTGTCCACCCCTCTTGCGTTTCTCCTGTTCATGCGCTTCTGCAGATGCGTGCACCCTTTCCCGGATCTTGTCCAGCCTCTCTCCTGCGACATAGACGTGCCTGAGATGCACGTATAGGGGAATGGGCGCTACGGGCCTCGCAATCCTATGGCGTATGTCTTCCAACTCCTGGGATATAATCCGAAGCCCTGCTATGGCGCGCTCCACCCTGCCCGACGCCGCCTGGGTATCTTCCACCAGCCTTTCGACACAATCTCGTATCGCCTTCTTCAACGAATCCTTTTCCTTCTCGTCCTCCTTCGAAGGTGGCGGCCCCTTAGCCAATGGCATCATTGTCCACCAGCTATACAGCGAAGTTCTGTCGCTTTTGACGGGCGGCGGAATGGCAACCTCCTCCTCTCTTTCCGAGTTCACGGGAGACACACGTACTTCGCCCAGCGCCTCTTCGTATTTCCCGATTTTCCTGAGCAGTTTATCCAACTCCAAAAGGCTGTCATATAGGTTCCGCGAGAAGGAAGTGAGCGAAAAGTAGAACTGCCACTTCACCTCCATATCCGTGGGCCATGTCCAGATGAAGCCACGCGGACGGGGGAGCATGGACGCGACGATCTGTTCTACAATGGTCTTTGGCTGCTGTTCTATTGCCAATCCGACCCCTGTTGCCACTTGCTCGTTCAAGCGGATGAATGATCCTACCCTCGCACGGGCACCTTCCTGTAGCCTCACCAGGCGCGTTCCTAATTGTGAGCCTGTGTACAATGTTTCCCGTAAAGCCCTCCCCGTTTCGTAATTCTTCCGCGCCGCATCTGTCTGTAGTTGCTGCAGAGCAGACATCTCCTTGTCGAGTTCGACTGATAGAAATTCGAGCGAGGTAGAACTCGCGTATATGGAAGCATTGAAGATGTGTTCGGCTGTCCGACGCTGCAACTCGCCTAAGCCTTGGAAGTCTGCCCAGTAGATTGGTCTGGGCGGCGGTCCATCTAGTAGCAGGATACTAGGGTCGATGTCAGGGTCCACGATCTTGGGCCGTGAGGAACGACGGCAGTGGCGAGTGTGGGTGTATACTTCCATCCCTGGAAGTCTGCAGAACGAGGGAAAGGACAGGTATTCGAGAGAATACAGTGTGTGGCACAGTATGACAACCACAAGGATGAGAAAGGCGGCGGATAGTAGAAGGGCTCGGATTGTCCGACGGAAAGTTTGGGGCCATCCTGAGTGTGATCGGGAGGGTTTGCCCTGGTGAGGGATTGCTGTTGAATCCTGCGTTGTGTCTTCATTCAGGCTGGTAGATGAAGCACCTGCGTGACAGTTCGGGTCCGTGAAAGAGGCATCCGTGATAGTCGTAGGGGCCGCACTGGCCATCGACATTGTAATCGTCCGATTTTTGTAGGATAGTGAAATGCTGAAGTGTCGGAAAGGATAGGATTAAAAAGTCGTAACGGATACAAGCTTCATAGAGGTGTTGACTTTGGAAGCGGTGCGTCTGTGGGCATCCAAGACAACAATTGCAAGAGTTTGGTGTCTCTTGTTTTCTTGTGCTCTTCTTAGAACGCCGGACGCTAACTTTGATAGCACACAGCAGTCGGCATAGACAATAGCAGATTTAGCACGAGGGGTGAGTACCGCTCCATGGCCGCCTTTGCATGCGCAGAAGCTTGCAATTGTTTAAACGTAGGGTTGTGGAGGAAGCTGACAAGTAGAGATCAAACCCGCCAAGTCCGACTCCCGGATCGCGAGTCCGAGTCGGCAAGCGCCGATGACAAGGGAGTATAGTCTAAGTACCAGCGCTCGCTGTGTATCCTTCTGGAACCCTTCTACAGTACGTGCATATCGTATTAATTTGTGCTAGTGCTCAGTGCTCCATGATATTTCGTGTTGCCTGACCATGTACTAGCCCCCTGCTGCGACCAGCCCAGGGTTGCTCCTAAAGCCTTATCATTCTCCACGATATAGTCACAGACCTCCTGGCGCAGCGACGTGTGCTTGGACGGGGAGCCGTAGAGTTGATCGGAGAGGCCAGGAGAGAGGCAGTTCGAACTGTCGCCTATGTCTGCATTCCCTTTAACAGCCACTCCAAGTCGCGCCCACCGGTGTATACATCCTTGAGATGCACATAAAGCGGGATCGGAGGGGCGGGTTCCGCAATCCTATGGCGCAAATGTTCCATATCTTGGCTGATTCCTCGAAGTGCCGTCAAAGCGCTCCCAATCCTATTCCATGTCGCTCTGGTGTCCCGGGCCATTTGGTCTACGCAGTCTGACATGTCCGTTTTCCAGGACCAGATGAAGCCCCGAGGTCGTGAAAGCATGCGTGCGACGAGTTGCGCAAGAAGGGTCTCTGGTTGCTTTTCCATAGTTTCTTCGATCCTGGCAGGTGCCTCCTTGTTCCATACGATCAGCAACTTGACCGCTGAACTGGCCTCTCCTTCGAGCTTCATCAGCTGTCTGCCTAAACCTGCACCGGCCCACATCCTGTCCCGCAACGCCCTTCCCTTTGCGTAGTCAGCCCATTGAAGGTCTGTCTGCGCCTGGTATATAGCGGAGCCCCCCCTATTATTGATGTCGACGTAGAGTTTTTCTAGCAAGGTATGCCTGCCTTGTATTGAGACGTTGGCTATGTGCTCCACCATGCTAGCCTGCGGGTCGTACAGGCCTCTTAAGTCTGCCCAGTATATGGGTTTAGGTTGCGGTCCGTCCAGTAGCAACATACCAGGCTGAACACGGTCGAAGATACGCGGGGTGGAGGGAGGACGGCAGTGAGGCGTGTATGTGTATACTTCCATGCCTCGAAGTCGGCAATCCGGTGGGAGGGATCGATAGTCGAAAAAGTCGATGAGGCGACATACGGCGACCAGCGCGAGGAAAAGCAAGGCTGAGAGTTTCAAGGAGGCCCGAAGTATTCGATAGGAGAAGCCACGGTGCCAAGGGAGGTTCTGGGGCTGTCCTTGTCCAGTATGAACCGCGGCTGTCAGAGGCTCGGCGCTAGTCTCTCCCAGCTCTGCAATGGCGGGCGAAGTGCTCGATTGACAACCAAAGACAGACTGAGAGTCATTGAGGGCAATAGCGGACATTCCGTGCCAGCTATAACGCGAAAGAACGGGGAATAGGGAGGAAACGGAATGATTAACACGAGATACGAGATACGAGCGTGAGCATTCGATGAGTGCAGTTGCCCTTGTTTGTTTGACGAATCGTATTGTTCTCCGTTTGTTGTCTTGCCCGCTAATGCTTGTTTTCTTCGGCTCTTCTTAGGAAGTTGAATGCAAACTGAGGTAGCACACACAAACGACGGGTGCGACGCGATTGTGGGACCCAAGCTCGATTGTCGCTCCTGCATGCCTGTTTTGGAGTGCTGTCGCCTTGTAGTCTGTAAGTCCATACTGTTGGAGATAAAAAACGAGACGCCAGGCTGCTCCTGGGTACATAGATGCTGTGTCGCTAAGCCCACTAGCCGCGAAATGGCTTGTTACTTCTCCAATGGAAAGATAAGCAGGGGCGGCTTCAGCATGTCATCCCTCGAGCCAAGCCTGTGTCATTCGCTGGCGCCCTGAGGCACAGCAAGATATGCAGACATCGCAGACAGTTCGTCGAAGACAGCAGTGGCGTGCGCCTTGAAGCGTGTGTGCTGAGGTGCTGCGTTTATGCTCACCCTCCGGCTACTACGGTCCATGTTGCGCCCTGAGCGGTAGCTGTCCAAAGTGAACGAGGACCGGAGTCGTGTTCGTCGTTTGAGTTCAAAGTGCAAAGCGTCCACGCTAGGTGGGAATTCAATTCGCGTGCCAGGTGCTGCGACGGATCACAAGTGACGTTCGACGGATCAACGATGCTCGCTTTCCGCTCGTACCTCAACAGACCCCTGCCTGGGGTGTACTTGCCAATTCTCAGACGGTGAAGAACAATGAATTTTATTATATCGCTAGTTGCTGACAATCGTCCCACCTCCGCTACAATGCACTCAGATTACACCGATCTGCATTGACTATCACTGACTCCGCATCATGAGCCATAGTAATCTAGGGCGATTGTAGGGAAAATGAAGGCCACCCTGACTTGGCCTGCAAAGGAACTTTCAGAGTGCCTGGAACCCATTATCTTCTTCTCCAGAGCTGCCTGTTTATCCACCTTGGGGGTAGCTGCTTCCTCCTTGAGCCCGGCAGCTTTGGATAAGCTAATAAAAGGGCGAAGATGCAACGCTCGTGATGAGCGTAGGCACCAGAAGGGCATCTTCCTCTTTCAATTCGGTGTCGACTGCACAAAGGCAAGGAGAGGAGGATCTGGCGACCTTGACAGTACCGGTGTTTCTCATATCGGTTAGTGGTCGAGGTGCTTTCAATACGATCGAGGGATAGTTCTCGACGGCCAACTCTTCGGGTTCGAGAACAGCGTCGGACGGGTCGTTGGTCCCTCGACGAATGGAGCTGGAGTCGAGTGTAACTGAAGGAATCATGCGGCTTGAAAGTGAGTTTGGGACGTATCAGAATTTCGACACACTCCAGATGAGGGAGCGAAAGAGGTGGAAAGGAAGTGGGCGTTCACAATGGGCGGCGCTATCGTTGTGCTGCCGCATCTTTGAATGGAAGACGAAGTGCATCCACCCACAGTCGAACAACCATTCCTCTTTTGTTTTCTTTGGAGGAAGCATCTTGCGACGTGTCCTTGGCGACAGTGGACAACCGCTTTATCGCTCTGGAGGCTCAGGCATGTGGTCCGTCATTATAGGCGAGGGCACGCTGGTGGAATACAGGATCGTTGAGAACAGTTCTGCGAACTCCCTCTCCGGAGTTTGTTCTAGGAGTACTGCACTTTCTACGGTCCGGCCCTATTGCGCTTTTCCTGCTCATGTGTTTCGGCAGCCGCCTGCACCTTTTCCCGGATCTTGCCTAGCCTTTCTCCTGCGACATATACGTGCCTGAGATGCACATATAGGGGAATGGGCGCTACGGGCCTCGCAATCCTATGGCGCATCTCTTCCAACTCCTGGGATAGAATTCGAAGTCCTGCTACGGCGCGCTCCACTCTGTGCGACGCCGCCTGGGTGTCTTCTGCCAGCCTGTCTAGACAGTCTTGTATCGCCTTCTTGAATGGGTCTCTTTCCTTTTCGTCCTTCTTTGACGGAGGTGGCTCCTTCTTAGCCCTAGCCCAGGTTATCATGGCCCACCAGCTGAACAGTGAAGTCCTGTCGCTTTTGACGGGCGGTGAGGAAACGTCACCCTCCTCCCTTTCCGAGTCCACGAGGAACACTCGTACTTTACCCATCATCTCCCCATATTTCGCGATTCTTCTGCGCAACTTATCAAACTCCAAAAGACTGCCATAGAGATCCCACGAGAACGAGGTAAGTGATGAGTAAAACTGCCACTTCACCTCCATCTCCGGTTTCCACATCCATATGAATTCGCGCGGGCGGGGGAGCATGGAGGCGATAATCTGCGCTGGGACGGTGTTTGGCTGTTGTTCTATTGCCAATTCAATCCCTGCGGCCACTTGTTCGTTCGAGTGGATGAACGATCCTACTGCCACGCTCGCATCTTCCTGTAGCTCCACGAGGCGCGTTCCTAATTGTGAGCCTGTATACAATATTTCCCGTACAGCCCTTCCCGTCTTGTAGTTCTTCTGCGCCGCATCCCTCTTGAGTCGCTTCAGAGCGGAGCTCTCCTTGTTGAGTTCGACCGACAGGAACTCTAGCAGCGTAGAATTCGGATACACGGAAGCATTGAAGATGTGTTCGGCCATTCGCCTCTGAAGCTCTCCCAGGCCTTCAAACTCTGCCCAGTAGAGTGGTTCGGGCGGCGGTCCATCTAGCAGTAAGATACTGGGGTCGATATCGGGGTCAACGATCTCGGGTAGCGAAGAAGGACGGCAGTGGCCAGTATGAGTATATACTTCCATCCCCGGAAGTCTGCAGAATGGGGGAAAGGAAAGATATTCGAAGGTATGCAGCGCGTGGCATAGTGCAACCACAAGAATGAGAAAGGCGGCGGGGGGTAGAAGCACCCGGATTGCGTGACGAAGCAGAGCTCGGCGCCGTTGTTGCCCGCCTGGGAGCGATTGAGAGCGACTCCCCTGGTTAGGAGTTGTTATCTTCTCCGCCGCTGGGCCTTCTTCATCTAGGCTGCTGGCTGAAGTGCCCGGGTGACGGTCCGATCCCATGTAGGGCAAGCCCGTCATGTTTGCGGGGGTTGAACTGGCTTTCGACGCGATGGGAAGATTATCGGCGCTTGGACGTGACTGGTTTTTGTGGGGAGGGAGCTGGGAGGAAAGTGACATGCTGAGGCGTGGCGAGAGCAGGGGTTTCGAAATTGAGGCGTGAACAAGACAGCGCCCTTATAGTCCTGTCCTCTGGCCACTGATGGCGAGACTTGTGTGTGGGCTCCTGCTTGTAAACCGTACTAAACGAACAAAAGACAACCTGGCACGTACACATATTCGTGATTGTCGATGGTGCTTCCGTTGACCGGCCTGCCCTTGTACTAATCAGATTCAGGTGTTCGTGTGTCACACTGTGTGCGTGCCAGTGCGCAAGCTTCTCTCAAGCGCTTGTTTCCGAATCGCGACCACTTGTTATGCGACTTACGTCAGCTTACCCTTCCCACTACAACAATTGACATGAAGCTTGAATCGAACTCAACACACAAAAAGTGGCTCAGGCCATAGGTTCTAAGATTGGTTGGCTGTTACATATGATTAAAAGCCATCTGTCGCCTTGCGAATGTTGCATGTGCTCCATTTTTGACGTATCCAGGCCTTCGACTCCTCGATTGATTATTATAATAAGCTTGAGGCTGCGCAGCGTCAGAGATCTGGAGAAGGGGGAGAGGGCTGAGGGTGGCTTTTGTGGGAGAGCCCCAGCGAGTTCATGAGCTTATTTGCTGGGCGAAGTCATTCAAATTGCGTTATAGCTCCTCAGACTCTAGAGTCATATGAGGCTGTCTTACGGCTGCATCTTGGTCCATTTTTCAGCGTTAAATTGTAGCGTAGCATGGCATAATATATAGTCAAACCAGAGCGCCCTACGGTAAAAGATGTGTCCAGTCGAGAAAGCGAGAAAGCGTCCATATTGAATGCTTCAAGACTTGTTGCCAGACGAACGAGTGTGTTTCTGGTCCCCGTGTTCAACTGGATAAGCCCTGCTCTCTACCATCGCGGTAATCCTCGAACTCCTTGCGCACAAAGCTATCCCAGTACTTCTCGGCGTACGCTCTCTCCTTGTCTAATTCCCCTGGAGAACTTATGAATACCATCTTCTCCACCTGCCTCTTGTCGTTCCTCAGCGAACGGAGAGCGTCGCTCACCCGCGCGCGTGTCTCCTTCCGGTGGCGCTTAAGGCTATCCAGAACTGTTAAGTTTTCCTTGTACGTCGACTTACCCCGTCCATATCTCTTCCAAAGAGAGATAAGCACAGATTCAGAGCTGACAGATTTTTCGAGTGACCCCCGATCCTGTTGGGCAGTTGAGCGGATTTTGTCGCTCATGACATTCAGCCTGACGAGTCTTGCGTCAGTGTTGAGAGCTTGTTCGGACAGACGCTCGAACTGGTCGTTAAACCGTCTGGCCGTGTCCTCGAGTAGTTCTGTTACAAGCCGTTCCAACTTCTCACCCCTGCCCCTACGCCATACCGATGACACTTTGGCGAGCAGAGTCCGTTCATCATCTCGGGCTTGCTGGATCGTTTCTCTCGCGATCTGATTCCGTGAGCTGATATAACCGAAAGCTAACCTTAGGTCGGAATCGAACTTCAAGAGTGCCAAGTTTGTGGCCTCAGCTTCCGCGGCAAATTGCTCGAGCCAGGATACCAGCTTATCTTTCCGTGGAAGTTCGCTGCCGTCCACAACATCAGCCAGCGCTTGGGTGGCAAGTCCGATCTTCTCCATGTTCTGAGCCAGAGCGGTGAATGTAGCGGAATTGCCAAGAGACGGGCGGAAGACTACATCGAAGACCTCGAAGGCAGAATCCGTTTTTGACGCCGAGGGATCTTCCAGTAACTTGCACTTGGGGTGCCACCAGCCCACCAAGGGAACCTCACAGGCTGCCCTACCTATCGACTCCTTCCATGCCCTGATACCTGTGCCTATATCGTTGGTTGTGTTCTCCAGTTGGGGGAGAACAATATAGGCGCGAAATTCGCGCAGAGCCAAAGAAGGATCGGGAAGGTAAGAATGATGCACGTCCAGCGCAGAAGAAACCAAAAGTGACCGCGAATGGAAGACCATTTGATGTTCCAGCTATCAGTCTCCCGGGTGAAGCGACGTCCACCTCTATGCTTATCTTGTGGACCCGTCCCGTGCGAATCACGCGGTGGCCCCCCGTCTCCGCGTTGAGCTTGTGCACCATAGTCGCCGTTCATTGCAGCTGAAGAGGGTATTAACGCAAATCCTTAGGAGACGTAAACGGGATGCAAGCACCAGAGTATCTGTTGTCAGGCAGGCCCCCAATATTCTGCAGGAGGCGAGCCGCTTCTATGAGCTGTTCCGGCGTGAAGCTAACGTTGGCTTGGTCCTGAGGCCTGTGCAACAAAGGAGGGTTGTCCACCATTGGGGTCAGCACTACAAAAGAAATCGCCAACACATGGGTCAGGGGATGTCATGCCTGGACAGCAGAGAAACACTTACTGGATACCAATTTGGCCATGGAGATGGCAAGAGAAGGGTCTCCTCCATCGTCACGGGGGTAACGGCGGTCCTCATTGTCAGTGAGGCGTTCGGCCTCTTTGCCATTGGTTTTGGCGACAGTACGCTCCGCTTGAGCCTTACCGTGACGTGTCTCTGCCCATGGTAATGAAGGTTAGGTAATCGAGGAAGAGGAGGCAGCAGACTACATACCAGAAGGCGAGTCTTGGCTCATCGCGAGAGTGGGCAGGTCGATGGTCTCGCGCTTTAGGCTGCTGTCACACGCGTCGAGGACTGTGTGGCGACGTAAGTACATGGGGAGCGCAGGAGGTAATCCACCTACGTGCAGAAGTGTCGGTCTCCTTCAAGGAGATGGGCAAGGTATGATGGCGGGGACCAAGATTAGATGGAATTTGCTCAGTGTCAGAGGGCATAAAAAGACGCGAAAGACTGCTCGATGTCGGTCAGTGTCCTGAAAGAGTGGATTGTCAGTTCGTCTAACGAATTCAGCAGAATCTTATATACCTTGTGCATGCCTACAAGGGCCTACCCTTTCGCGCAGATCGCCAAGGGGACAGGCACGTCCACGAAGAGTAATAAACGCCCATGCGCACCGCGCCTACCTGTGGGTGCAGTGTAATTGTTAGCTGCCCAGACTTCCTTGTAAATGCCGGTCGCGGCTGTATTCAAAGCTGTAAAAAGTTAAGTGCGTTGTCAAGTAACACATCGGTGTTGACTTTGGAAGCTGCGCCATCGAGGAGCATCGAGCGCAACAATTGCACGATTTGTTGTTTTGCGCGCCAATTCTTGTTTTCTTCTGCTCTTCTGAGGAGGTCGGGTGCTAACCTGGGTAGTCGACAGAGACGATAGAATATTAGAAACAAGAGATGAGCGCTGCTTCATGCTTGCCTTCGCAAGGGTTGTTTCTGTAGTGTCGTGACGGAAGTAGAGGTCAAGTAGAGGTGCAAGTCAAGATCAAAACGTCGAGTCGATCCGACGCTCGCGGTTCGGCAACTGCCGATAAGCAACGTTATCCAGGCTGAAGAGATGGTATTGGGCTTCACAAAGCAATCGTTATACATACCCTAACCCTCCTGCTACTAGTACGTCCTCAAAGACATCATACAGCAGCACGAGCATGAGTCTACGTTACATTGGCCCGTGGGGCGTTCCCAATCTCGCATCTCTCGTCTTCTCCGCCCATTTCTCCGACACCATTCTCTCCAGTCTCGCTCCCGTGATATACATGCCGTGGAGGTGCGTGAAGAAAGGGGGCGGATCGACGGGTTTCGCGACTTTACGACGCAGCTCTTCCAACTCTTCGCTTATGACCTGAAGAGCCTGCAAAGCACTCCCCACTCTGTCCGTCGCTACCTGAGTGTCCTCCGCCAGCTTGTCAAAGAGGTCCAACAATGCCTCCTCCGATGGCTGCCCTTCATCCTCTCCTAAGTCGTCTGACCCCGTTGTATCCGACCAGCCGACCAGCGGGGCCGCATCGCCGTCCTCCTCCTCTTCGTTCCACTGAGAGATGACCCTACGCAGGGAGGCCAGCTGTTCTCCGTATTTCGTGATATTTCCGAGTAATTCACTCAATTGAAGGGTACCGCGTTGCAGATTACCCTTGAACGAATTGAGCGAATTGTAGAACTGCCATTTCATTTCCATGTCCGTTTCCCATGCCCAGATGAACTTGCGTGGTCTGGGACTCGGAAACACGGAGGCGAGAAGGTTTCCTCGGATGGTCTGTGGCTGATTATCGAAAGACCATTCAACTCCTTCTTCTACTTGTCGGTGCGAGCGAACCAGCAATGCAACCGTCGCATTTGCGTGTGCCCGCAGATCCGTTGCTAAACGTAGGCCGTCCTGCACGGTTTCCGCAAAGAGTATCCTCTCCGCGCCTCACCCTCCTGCAGCCGAGACAGAGCCGATCTCTCGTCCTCAAACTCAGCAGCAAGGAGCTCAAGCAGGGTAGAGTTCGTGGATACCGATATGTTGAGGAAGTGCTCTGCCATCCGAACC
>JANDKE010000431.1:3493-25568 GCA_027627275.1 Coprinellus aureogranulatus
CGACAGAGTGCAAACCGAATAGCAGTGAGCTCCGCATCTGTGGATAGGACGCGGCCAGCCAGGACACGCCCCGGCTCAAGCTCGTAATCGTCGAGGCCTTCCCAACAGTAGGCCGCGACCACTTGGAAATGCCTGTCCTTGGGCACGGATGCATCCGTCCCAATAAGCAAGGCATCGTGTCGAACTCGCGCAGAGTTCCAGATGGTATTGAGTTCAGTGCGGCGGACGTCTAGGGCGTTCTCCCGGCGCTTATTGAACACATTGAAGTCGACCCGGGCCGCGTAGAGGTCCATAAGTCACCCGGGGTACCTGGAGCTGCTTCCTCCGTGCAGGGTCCTGCCAGTGGCGGGATTGCCAGCGAAGACGAGCGCACTTAGATTCTTTACCATCATCTCGAAAGCTCTCGGGGGACACATGCGCGACTCTGAGACCACCGTCTTTCTGGAGGACGTAGACCCGTCCTCCTCTCAGGGCAGCAAACGGAAAGCTTCCGAACTGGCCAGTGGCTCTGACGCTAAGTCAACGACTACCATGACGGCGGCAAAGACTAAAAAGGCGCAGACCCAGGGCACACTGACCACNTTCTTCTCTGCCTCTGGCGTAAAGTCATTCTCTCAGCCTGGGAGCAAGAAATTGAAGACCGCCTCNGGAGGCGCTGCTTGCAGTTCGACTGACTCANTCGCTCTGCAGCAGCCGAAACTGAATTCCATTCCCTTCTCTTTGTCTGCCTATCAGGAGTCTCTAAGTGGAGAGGAGAAGGATCTTCTAAANTTGGAATGCGAGTCCCTGTCTCTGAGCTGGTGAGCTGTCCTCTACTATCGCGATACCCCGGCGCTCTCAACATGTCACTGTGTACGCTTTCTANCCGAGCTGACCGTGGCTCCCCTCGAATGGTNAGGTTGAAGCTTCTCAAAGATGAGATCCGAAAGCCCTATTTTCTGGATCTGAAAAGATTTCTTTGGCAAGCCGGGCTCAGATCGACGCACAATACCGTGCCCAACGTGAACATTTATCCATCGGGTGTGCAACTTTACCGCCTCCTCTCACTAAATAACTGGTTGCTTACATGCACCCAAGCGAAGGATATATACGCGTGGTCCAAGACCCCTCTAGGCCGAGTGAAGGTTGTTATTATTGGTCAAGGTCTGTCTTGTTTGTTCTGATGTCAATGTCGGCGGTNCCTTCCCCTTTCTGCGCNNCNCTCGTCATCGAAGGAGCTAAACGTCCTCTTGTCTAGATCCATATCATGGCGCTGGACAGGCTCACGGTATGTTCCTCGTCGCACTGAATTGAATCGCAGCGCTCGGGTACTCACCATCANTGGCGTGTATTGTTCTCCCTTCAANCCGTGCCGACAGGACTCTGCTTCTCCGTGCCAGCCGGTGTCCGAGCTCCTCCGTCGTTGGCCAACGTGAGTCGTTNNGCTAGGACNATNCAGANATCTCTAGCCTAATGTGGGTGNGGATCCAGATATATCAAGAGCTGAAGACCGAATACCCTGANTTCACTCCGCCGAAACATGGGTAAAATAGCACTATAGAAGTTCNACCATTAGTACCGCTGACTTCTGTTTCCAACTCACATTTAGAAACTTGACATCTTGGGCCAACAGTGGTGTNCTAATGCTNAACACCTGCCTTACNGTNAAGGCAGGCGAAGCAGGATCCCACTCTAAGAAGGGTTGGGAGCGTTTTACNGAGAAGGTGATTGAAGTTGTAGATCAATACGGGGGTGCCAATCTNCCTAATGGGCCGAACGGATCGGCGAATGCGGGAGTTGGGCGCGGGATCGTCTTNCTTGCGTGGGGAGCATGGGCCTCTGAGCGTGTTTCCAAACTNTCCAAGGTACATACATCTCCCCNCTTCTTGTCAAGATATCGCTCAGTGAGTGACTGACATTGCCACCACTGGCATCAATACCAGTCGAAGCATCTAATCCTTACAAGCGCCGTAAGTCATAGCTTCCTTGTGTACAAGGCTGAATGCTGACTTGCGCCCAGCACCCATCTCCGNTNTCCGCACACAAAGGCTTTTTCGGGAACGGCCATTTCGTCAAGGCCAACGATTGGCTTGAAGAGAAATATGGTCCGGAAGGCAAAGTGGACTGGTGTTCCCTTTAGATCCAGCCCAAACCAGNCTTTCCAATCNGTTCACGGTAGGCTACCTCAATACCCTGATGCCACGGTACATCGCGTTCTACGTATTCCCTGAGTCTCTATGTCCTTGTGCTACATATATTCAGTTGCAACACAATCCTTGATGTGCCAGGGTCCTTGATGCTCGATGACTGCTGGCTGAAGCTGACGTCCATCTCGTTCTCATCTCACGGAATGCTGTTCCTCCACACCGTCNTCGCAAAAATCTGAAACTGGGCTGCTGTCTATAAACCTTCCTTTNCCCAGGAAGGCGGNATTCGGTGGCGTCGAAACGTTGAGAACACTGATCATCAGGTCTCAGCCCGGCCCCCACAACTCNTTCGACTCGAGCAGAGGCTAGGAGACAAGGGGACACCAGAAAGCAGACAAGGGGGGTACTTTCAGNGATACACAAGTGGGTCCCCGAACAGTTGATAAGCATTTCCAAATGTAAGCGGGAGAGGTATCGATCGNAAGACAGCATCTTTGAGGTATTCAAAGATATACCCCAGAGCANNCCCTTCACGTCGCAGAAACCCATAGCGGTTTTCTAAGAGATTTGTGCTATATGGCGGAGCAGCCTTGCCGGCAATTAATGCGCCTAGCCTAGTAGAATTCANGTCGGTAACGGCAATTTGCTTACCCGTTCGAGGCCGATGGCACCAGTCCCTGCCGATGTACGGTGCGCTTCGCTCGCNAACGAGCGGCCGGCTGCATATTGTGTTCTGGCGGAATACGCCATTCATTCGTGCTAGTAAAGTACAACATATGGTACGCATGTCGTGTCTGTATGGCCTGTATGTGACGGTGTCTACNATCATAAATAAGATAGAAATGCCGGGGAAAGTCATNGGTAGTATACATGTTCTATGTGCTGAGTCCTAGTAGCGGAGCGCCGAAAAATGGAAGGAAAGTCGCTGTCTAAACCGATGAGCNACCAAAGATGAGGAGACAGAATTTTACCCAAAAAAAAGAGGAAGTGGAGCCGATAAAATGAGCAATNTAAACCGACATCAGCAGGCGGACAGGGGCCTCGCCGCCTCGGGGAGGAACCTATGACATAGGAAGGATGAATGCGACCGTCGGGTGCATACGACGGGCGTGTGGTACTGGCGGTAGAAAGGGTTGCGTCTGATGTGTCTGGAGGCGCGTAATCCGTGAACTGCGATCGACTCGGCGAATTCACCAGAGGAGGGTGGTGGGAGGCAGGGACGTGCGAGCCAGGGTAGCCCGGTTCAAGAGGATAGTTGTGGTGGGCATGGATGTTTGGCAGGCTTGCTCGGTGGGTAGGATAATGGGCAGGGGAGTCTCGAGGTCGGTCTCGTTCCTGAAGGAAGGTAACATGGCCGGGCGTCGGTTGAGGGTGATGGAGCAACCTGGCTGTGGGTTGCACCGACTGCGGAGCTTGAGAATGATGAAAGGGGTTGGGAGGTGGGCTACCAAAGTGCATGTATGGAGGGCGTTCCATATTTTCCCCGCGGAAGGAAAATGCTGGGTGGGCGTAGTTGGCGGTTGAACTTCTGCCCGACGCGTGGACATACCCTTGAGCGCGCTGGGCGCCGTACCCATCGCTCACTTGTCGCGATGAGCTAGCGACTGCGTTCGCGTAAGGCGAACTGAATTGCATCGGCTTCATGGGTACCGGGTTAGCCATTGGACTGACGGGGTACGGGTGGTCGTTGAGCAACATCGGGGACGGGTGAGTTGCCTGAGCATGATCATGGATGAGCATTTCATCGTTCCAGGAGCCGTCGAGCACAGTCATTGGCCTGGACGGGGACATGGAGACGGGGATCGAGTCNATTGGAGACTTAGAGCTTCTACGCGAAGGAGGAGATTCCGCCAGAGCCGAGGATTCACGGCCAGAGGAAAATGGCGAACCAGCAGAGGTCGTGACCTCCGCCTCCGGTGGTTTGTCCTTCCCCGTAGGTCCTCTNCCTAGAGGTGGCCGGTTAGCTGGTGGAAGGTGAAGAGCCTGGCGGAGATGNCCGTTCTCTTCCTCTAATTCGGCGACTCTTTGCTCCAGAGCCTATGTGTGATAGGCGTGATATAANTTAGCTGNAGTCTTCACATTCACGGTGCAATGNCCATACCTGAAGGTGAGCAGCTCGTCTCGCACGGAAGGCTCGCTGAACATCCCTAGCGCGGTTGGGTGGGAGATTATCGTTGCGCTTTCTCCCCCGCTTGGAGCTGGACATGGAGGAGAAAATACGTCAGCCGAGGGGAGGAAGAGGAGTGTTTTCTGGGAGCCATGCAGACCTCGAATATAAAAGCCATCGGAGAGGTTTAAGGGGGGTGCCTAACTGGGACCTGATCCATCACAGATCGAACAAACGCGCTGACATCGGAGCGGGATCTTCGGAGGACGCAAGAGGATGCATCATCGTAAGATTCAAAACCCCTGAAACGGATATATCACTTCGGAATGCTTGTTTGCTGGCTCGCCTCTGCACCCGTGCTCGTATCCCACATGGACGCCAGGAATTTGCCGTTGACACCCTTTGACACGGGGCACCCTTCCTGTCCTTACCATGGCAAGGCAATTCGGAGAGTGGGTGGGTGGACCTACTGTTTCGAGGCGCGCCAACACCTAGCCTACACCCCGAGCCCAGGCAGGTTTCTGGGAAAAATAATTACCTAGCTGAAAATAAAGTAATTTATTATGGCGATAAGGTAATACGCCTAATAATTTATCGCCCAGGACTACGCCGCCATTTAACTAGGCCTGCCCAAGCTGGTGCCTGCCCTGGCCTCCTTGCGCGCCGTGGCGTTGACCTTGTCGCGCTTGGAAAACAGCTTGTGGCGTGCTGGCGGCTCTCGGGCGAGTTTTTTGTTAGTCGACTTGTTCTGTTCCACATACGCCATGTGTTGAGCCCCGCTCAGGCCTGCAAAGAGCCGGTCGTTCGTGAAACGCCAGGGAACCTACCGTTCGCCGGGCCGCCGAAGTCCACAGAAGTGACGGTGCCTTGGAGGTCCCCTTCCGCTCCCTTTACGTCGGAACCGAGGGCGGCGTCTGTCTCGTTGGCTAGTAGTACGGAGGAAAGCAACTCTATCTGCTCGTCCCTTGTGCGGTATGCGAGATCCGGAAGCTCGTCCAGTCCATCCAAGTGAGTTATGACTTTGAACGAGTAACCCTGGTCAATCAGGAATTGCTGACGTTTGGTGCTGTAGTACATCTCCTGCGTATCCTTCGATACGAGGGAGTAAAAGAATGCGTTGAAGCCCTCATCGTTTCTTCGCTTCGCCCGAAGGATACGCCCTGGGCATGCATGCGTTAAGACGGAACCATTCTTCATGCATTCATAAGCCAAAACTTACCGAGCCGTTGTGCTTCCTGTCTCCGAGACCCGAAGTGCGATGATATCTGAATGAGGCAAGTCGCTTCGGGCAAGTCGATGGATGTATCGCCGACCTGCATACCCCACGGGGTTGGGGTCAGCGAAAATGGAAAGGAAGGCTCGAACTCACTTTCGACAGAAAAATGGTGTTTACAAGAGGGCTGTGCTGGAAATGTGACAAAATTCGCATCCTCTCGACTTGGCCTGTGCCACCATGAATGTAAGGTTTGCCCAGATGCTTCGCATACGCCTGAAAGTGATGAGGTGTAGCCCACATTTGCATGAGAAGATAACTACCTACCTCGAGCGCATAGACATTGTCGGAGAACACAATCACTTTGTCGCCCCGGCCTTCATGGTACTTGATTAAGAATTGGCAAGCCTGGAACTTATTCGGGTTCATGCAATACAGTAGCATCCGCTTGCGCGATTGCTCTCTCAAATATTCCCTGTAGAACTCTGGCGTCATCGGGCACCACACCTCCGCACACTAGATAAATTCATTGTCAGCGCTTACGCGCTGCAAGTTGGAGGTGTAGACTTTCCTGAACATTGGCAATATGCCCCTTCGCGGCAAGATCCCTGAATGTCAATCAGCATGCAAATCCTGAGATTGCCACGTTGTGGCGGGCACGGCAAACGCGGTGCCGCTGTGCGGAGAAGCTTACTTACATCCAGTTAGCTTCGTAGAGTTTTGGACCGATCATGTAATTGAGGTCTGCGATCTTGTCGTCTTCTCGGACAAGGGTGGCTATGGACACATCGTCAGGATGACCGTCTTTAGAAGTGCTCAATTCAGAAACCCACTCACCGGTGAGACCCAACTTTGAATGAGCTTTGATCGTAGTGACCACCCGACGAAACATCGCTGCGGGAACGACGTGCACCTCGTCGAGAAGAATGAAACCCCATTCCCGTGAGGTCAGGAACTCCATCATTTTCTTCGACTCGTGAGATCGGTTGTGCGTATTCGCCACCATGGAGTACGTTGAAACAACGATACCGCTGTCACCAGCGAACTGATAGCCTGTTCAAGCACATCGGAGGGCTCAGAGAGAAGTTACAGACGTACCTTTTCTTTCTGGTCGGCCGTAAACACAGCAATCTGTCGGTCGGTGATGTTCGACCACTGCATAAATTGCTGTCTCCACTGCATCACCGAAACGCTGTGAAAGCTGAGGGAATATTTCATTGGTCCAAACAAGTAGGTGCTTACGAAGATGTGCACAGAACCAGCGTCGACTTCTTGACAGTGCAGGCCGCTGTGATACC
This sequence comes from Coprinellus aureogranulatus, assembly GCA_027627275.1. Classification (NCBI taxonomy): domain Eukaryota; kingdom Fungi; phylum Basidiomycota; class Agaricomycetes; order Agaricales; family Psathyrellaceae; genus Coprinellus; species Coprinellus aureogranulatus. The sequence continues at coordinate 10,238 of JANDKE010000431.1, forward strand.
GACCAGGGTCTTTCCGGCGCCACAAGGGAGGACGATGATGCCAGAGCGGGCGCGTCCGTTGCCAAACATTTTGCTCAGACTAGTCTCCTGGTATGGCCGAATAACTGTCGCAGGCTTCAAGTCAATATCCAAGTTGGGATTGATGGTGTCGTTGCGAAAGTCGTATTCTTCCAGCATTGGATATTCAAGGTCATTACACCTCTTTTTAACGTCCTAGAATGGGATTTAGCGAATGAATGATATGACATGGAGGAACATACGTCAATTTTAGTGTCGTCAATCTGGAATGAGTGGACGTTCTCGTCGTCCTCCTCAATCTCATCTGTTCGCGAGCTGTTAGCCGGTCGCAAGATGAAGCGGTCCGGTACATACCAGATTCAACGCCAACGACCGAGGTGAAAAGCTCGGCGTCCGTAGGGTTTGAACCCTTCGGGACACCATCCTTTTTCTCAGACTCCTTGGACGAGCCGGGGATAACGAGGTTTCCCCTTACAGGAGCTTTGGACGTAGTGAAGGTGGTCGACTTGATGCTACTATCCACTGGCGCGGATATCGAACGAGCTTCGCGAATAATTCGGTCCTTGAGGAGGAATTGTAAAGTCTCGGGATGACTAGATTCGACGAAATATTTGTTATGCTTCAAGACCAGCTTGACCTTGCCATAGCTGAGAGTTCTCTCCCGAATGAAGCTTACGATGCTGTCTGGCACTGGCACCTAGAATTGTCGTGCGGTGCACTTCCTGAGCAGAGACCTCGAACACGTACCTTGGACAAACGGTTCAACACCTTCATGCTGTAGGTCAGTGATCCGTTAGTCGATGAGGTTGGAGAAATACAGACTTCGATAATGTCTTCCGTCTGCAGTCCCACCGAAACAGCGGCGTAAAGAGAATAGGCAGTGATTTTGTATTCGTGGATGAATGCCGGTCTAGCAAGTATTCGACATTGCTTCTAAAGCTACCTTTGTGATATACGCACCTGCTGACCGGCTCGCTGATGGCTGTGAGGAAGTCCTGGGCCTGTTCTGCCAGCGGGGAGAACGCCTCGAGAATGATGTGTCCATCTTCAGGACTGATCCAAAGAGGTCGCGCAGAATGGTCTGGTTTGAGTTTAAGCCACGCGAAGTCTTCAGCGCCAAACTTCTTGGAAACGAGATCGTCTTGTTTCCGCCGATGGGCTTCCAAAGAGGACAAGTCGGAAGACTCCTTGTCGTCCGTACTCAAGGCCGCGAGCTTGCTCTTGAGAGCGGAGAACTTGATAGTTGCTCCGCGAGGTACCAAACCCGAATCTGCGCCCGTGTCAGGAGGAGAAGCCGGTATTACGTCGTCTTCGTCTGCAATGTCGAGGTATTCGTCGTCATCTCTTCTAGCCCGCTTTGCAGGGGNACCGTAGTCTTTACGATATCAGCGCGACATCTGAGCCACAGAACACCACTACTCACCAGCAGCAGGACGCTTATGGGACATGACCGACGTGGGTGGTGGTGGTGGTGGTGGTGGTGGTGGTGGTCGGGAACGAAGATGATGACTTGCCTCGCGCACTAATTAGACTGCTTGGCCAATGGCAGTGGCTGAGTCAGCAGGGCGGAGTTCCAANGGAGGGCGGACGTGGATGGCTTGCACAGTGCGGAATTTATTCCTGCCCTTTACCACCATCTTCGCCGACATTCGAGCCGTCTCCTTGCGCAATGTGGAAGCCAGCCACCCGCCAAATTACAGGAACCAACGACGGTGCGTAGCTCACCATTTTCTCCCATTTCACCGATTTTCTGACGTCCCGATACAGTTCCTCTTGGAACCCGTCGCCGATTTGGCCCTCCTCCGACCGAGGACACCCCCCACACCCCAGCTTGCCCAGCCTTCGCCGTCTGTATACCCTCGCCAGCAGAGCATCGATCGCGAGAGCCCTGGAAAGCGCGGGCGCGATGATTCACCAATGAATGGAGACCCCAAAGGTGAGCATATAGTGGGCGATTTGGCCTAATGGACCTCGTCCACCCCTATGAACAAGCAGCTTGTCATAGTATTAGCCTGAACTACCGATTCGGCGTCTTTCAATTCCATTATCACACCGCTCGTAGCTTAGCCTACTAACCCGAACACATACTAACCCACTCGATTTGTTGCGCTCCCCTTCAGTTGATCCTAACGCGCCCCGTAAAAGACGTAGTCGATGGGGCGAAGCCAAAACAGAGATCCCGGGCCTCCCTACTGCTATTTCTGCAGCCGGTGTCTCACAAGCGCAGCTCGACAACTATGCCATCCACCTTCGCCTTGAAGAAATCAACCGCAAGCTTAGGCTAAATGACTACGTTCCTCCTGAGCGTGAACGGTAGGTGTACCCCAGTTTCCCGCACATTTCTTGGCTGAAACGATTTGTCCAGTTCCCCTTCCCCTCCCCCAACATACGACTCTCAGGGTCGTCGTACTAACACTCGTGAAGTGCGCTACCGCAAAAAGCTTGAAGAGGAACGAGTCCGCCTCGTTGAAAAGGCCATGAAGAATGACCCCAACTTCCGTCCTCCCGTCGAGTACCACCAGCAGAAGCGTTCCCAACGACCTTCTGAGAAGGTCTACATTCCAGTGAAGGAGTTCCCCGAAATCAATTTCTTTGGTCTCCTTGTAGGTCCCCGTGGCAACAGCTTGAAGAAGATGGAAAGAGAAAGCGGTGCAAAGATTAGCATTCGTGGCAAAGGCAGCGTTAAGGAGGGTAAAGCTCGCCCTGACCAGTTCGCCGACGATGCAGAGGAGGATCTGCATTGCTTAGTCATTGCTGATAGTCAGGACAAGGTTACAGCTTGTGTCAAGTTGATCAACAAGGTCATTGAGACAGTAAGTTTGCTTCTTGGTCATCGTTGCGCCCTGATTCTCATCCTTCGTCTCACCAGGCCGCGTCCACCCCCGAAGGACAAAACGACCACAAGAGAAATCAATTGCGTGAACTCGCAGCTCTCAACGGAACGCTTCGTGATGACGAAAATCAAATCTGCCAGAACTGTGGTGGTGTTGGGCACCGCAAGTATGACTGCCCTGAACAGCGGAACTACACAGCGAACATCATTTGCCGCGTTTGTGGCAGCGCTGGGCATATGGCCAGGGATTGTCAGGTCAACAGAGATCCTAACGCTCCTCCTCCTCCTCCAAGCGGACCGCCGATGCCCCGAGGTGGCTTCGACTCCGAATATGCCAGTCTTATGGCGGAACTAGGTGAAACTCCCGCTGACCCTCACAAGAACTGGTCGGCGCCCTCCATGGGTCACGACATGCCAGGCGGCAATATCCCGCCTTGGCGTCGTCCCGAGGTCTGGTCCCAGTCGTGGAACGGGTCCCCGCGATTGGTGATGCAGTCACACCAGAGTGCGTTGGCACCATGGGCGAGACGGCGATGGAAGTGATAATGGCTGCGATGAACTTCATGGTAAGTTATCCTGCTGGGTTCAAGTTGCTGGTGCTGATATCCGTGTCGAGCAAAGTGGTGTGCGGCTTTGATATTGAAGTGTAGGTGGTAGCCTCAGAACTCGAATGAGCTAGGCTTCTATTCCTTCAATGCATGCCAGGGTGACTACACTCCGTTGGACTATAGGCACTTGTCATGAACTCCGGAGCTATTCGAATCCCCCAAGTCCAAAACCGTTGGCCTTGCGACTGGCTCGATGAGGAGCCCCACCTCCTAGCCTCCCATTTGAGGACCTGTCTTGAGCCTATCCACAGGTTGAGCAACATGGACCCGTTGTTCAACTGCAAACCAGAGTCTCAAGTGGGGTGCGGCTGGCACATGGACCCAGGTACGCTCCAACTCCAGCTTCAGCCTTTCCTTTCACGGAACACCCAAGCCCCCCAGGTCATCATGGTCGCGTCCGTTGAGCATTCACTCCACGACCGTAGCTGGCGGTCGAAAGGTAGCACAGGGAGTGGAGAATCAGGAGCTAGAACCTAGCGACCTCGGCCACATAAGTCCAATTTCTAGTGACTGCATTGAAGAGAAGAGCTCGGTGCCACAGGTTCCCGAGCGGGCAATTATGCTTTGACGCTATCCGATGCGAATAGCCTTAAGCCACAGGCTAATTATCGTCCTTGTAATTCTAAGCTTGAATCGCATTGCCTGTCAAATGTTACATGTTACTACCCAAATGCAGACAGGTAGTAGTCGTTCCATATCCTAGTATACAAAGCCCCAGAAAGCCCTAAGATTTCATTCTATACTCATCCATGCACCGTCTTTCACCATGGCTGCGTCCGTTGGGCACGCCGCTGCCGCTGTCGAGGCCATCGCTCGATATGGATCGACTGCTCGACTTCCATCGCAATCTTGATCGCACTCGCCCCACCCATAGCTTCCTTCTCCAGCTTCGATTGCAGGTAATCCACTTCTTCTTCAAAGGACTGAGAGCTTCTTCCCCGAGGGTGCTTCCTTGTATGTAAGCCGAGACTAGGCAAGCGCCACGAGGTCGTCCGAAGAGGCGAGGGTAGAGCGGTGTGGTTCATTGTTCTGCTCGGTTTGAGTGTCGATACGGGTGTAGGTGGGCGAGAGAAAAAGCTGGCGATGGGAGATACGCCTGCCTTGAGAGGTCGCGATAAGGCCGACGTCGAGGACGATATCGATGCTGCGGGTCGGATGATGGTCTTGATGGACTTGTACCCATCCTTGGTCTCGACTTCTGTGATCCTGATTTCTGTTGCGCAAACGTTCAAAACAATCTTTCCTTCGAGGCTGTCGATTTCGGTGAACGTGTGTAATGGAATGCGAGAAGAGGGCAGCTCCTCTGGTGGCTCCAGGTCTGTGTATGACTTGGAGCGCATGAGGCTGTTGGTGGAGTGTTGTCGCCGGATTTCTGGGAGCCTCGGACCTTGCCCTCTCGAGAATTCGTGGGGTTCGATTGCAGACAATAGCACTGGTTGAGAAGGGGGATAGGGTCGTCGAACTTCTTGCTGGGACCGAGGAGCATAGCAGCCTGAAGTATCAATTCTCAAAGTTGGCCGGACTCCCATCTGGAAGGGTTCAGAGTCAATGAACGATGCACAAGAGGTTCTCTAGCACTGACCTTGGCTTCCATTAGCTCTATATCAGAATACTGAGTATATACCCGCGCGGGGAGATGTGTACGGTGGTATACGGGCACTGGACGGGGCCGAATCGTTTTGTGTGGAATTTCCCGCTATACTTATACCTACGCCCTTCGATGGTGATGGAAATCAGGACCTCCTGTGGATCAGTGTGGATACTAGGGTTCGTCGGCCCAACATGGATTGCGGCCTATGTTTCGAGAGCCTTCGACACCTTAAAAGGCGCATCAACTCTCACAAGAGCGATAGCTTCCAGTGGTGGCATCAGCAGTCATGGAAGGGCACCTCGGGGTGGCAGAGGTGTGACACCTCATCGAAGCATCGCTCTATCTCAACATGAAGGGGTCAGAGGAGATGAAAGACTGATGATGGTGAGAGAAAAGGCAACTTGCAAGCTAGGTTCAATTAAGCATGACATCCAGTCCATCAGACTTCTCCGGCACTACAAGTGGCAGCGAGCATCGATGATTCTAGCCGCCCCGTCATTATTAGTTCAACGCCGTCTCCCAGATATAAGGACCTGTTCATGTCACCTATGACGGTTGCCAACGGATATCCCACTGCGTCCCTTGCAATACCTCTCTCTTCCCCCTCAACTACAGCATTTCCCCTTCACGCAATGATCATGGTCAGAAGAAACGCAGGAATGCGTATTCCCCGACAGGCGCAAAGGGTGAGTCGATATGATTTGTCTTGTGCGTGAGTGTCGTTGCTCATTCCGAGCAGAGACCAAGATCTTCTTCAACGTCGAGCAGTTTCAGTGGTAACGAGGATTCCACGCCTCCTGAGAGGGGACGACCTTTCCGACGGAGAAACGCCAACAGTGTCGAAGAGGAAGAAATCATGGAAGCTTGCATGTATATGGTTGTCAGGAGAGAGAAGCTGAACCAGGCTGTTGGCCGCATCGTCTTCTTGTCAAATCCTACGGTACGCAGCACTCTGATTCTTCGCTTCATGATTTCTAACTGGGAACCAAAGACACCACTGAGTTCATCCATATCCATTTCCCACTGGAAGCCAGCCGACCCTGAGGGAGCTCGATGTACGGAAGGCTCTGGAACGTTGTGCTTGTCATAAGCCGGTGCTCACTTCCCTTCCCTTGTCCCCTTATTCCCAGTTACGACTAGACTATGTCGACGGGAAGAGTATGAAAAGAAGAAGACCACTCACGTAACTTACTTGTACCATATCCTATGCCCTTGTGTTCCTAGCAAACTGCATCCCAGCATCAATGAAATTTGAAAAGACCACCCCATCTGTCGTTTGTTTTATCGTAGGGTTATTATTTGTATTGTTCAGGATCGCGAGCGGTGTTTAGAGCGTGCCAGTTTGTGGACATCTGAGTGGAGGAAGGCAACTGGCGGGAGGAAAGGCGAACAGCCAGTGGGAAATTTGGGAGCGCGAGAAGCAGTTATGTCAGCAGCGCCTGCCGACCTCTGCCGAGAGGTGGAGGTTATGCTCGCTGTGTCCGACGACGACGACAACGGCGACAGATGGGACCCAATATCCACGGGCAGGCCGCTCTCCCTTTCACATTTCGCAGTCTTTATCGGATAGTACTAAGAGCATGCTCTGCAACGGTCTTGCATCAGCCTCGAGCGACAGTTCGACTCAGGCGACTCTACCGACCTGTATTTGATGCTGCTGCATTGAAGATACGAACATATCAGACAGAAGAAGATGTCGCGAAGAGAGCCGACATCGAAGGGTGGATGTCAGTGTGGAATCAAAGGAGTACGTGCCTATAATTGTGTTTTAGTTCGCGGACTTACGCGTATATGCTGAATAGTGGACGAAACTCTTGAACTGTTGCACACGTCCAGCAGGTCTCGAGGGCTGCCTCATCAGCTGACGAAAAATCTTCGCAAGCTAATCCTGTCCGAGGAGCGCAAGCAGTGGCAAATTGAGCACTCATACCCCGTGTGGAATGCACAGGTCAACCCCACCGCCATCGCCAAACAGACTCAGGCAATGGAGAAAGCTCGGGAGAAAGCGAAAGCATCNCAAGCTTTCGCACAGAAAGGCATGGCAGCTCTCACCGAGGTTATAGCAATGGCTGAGGCCCGAGACGGACTTTCTCTGGGTCGTGTCATGCTCAAGCGTAAAGTGAGGAAGCTNTAGGCGCNATAGGTATGTCATAGTACTGCTTTCCAATGGANTTCCCGTGCCTAAAGCTNCCTAGGCGCTCACGAGTAGCCACGAGGACGGGGTCAGGNTTTCCAAGAGAAAACGAACCCTCTGCGCTACCATGGCGTCCGTATGCGACCTTTCTAAAGCGAAGTTTCCTACTCCTCGTCCCATATNCTGTCGCNGCAAACCCACGAACGATCGGTTCAAAGTCCTCGCTACATCCGTCTGGNTCTCTGTNAGGAACTCAATTCAATTATCNAAGTGTCGACTTCCACCTTGAAACGTATCGTGAGTAGTGAACATGTCCTCTTCGTGAACAACGCAATCAATGATCTTGATTCAGTGATCATCTTCCTGCAACCTGGCCCGTGTACGCAGTCTCGTATCAAGTATCTGTCTCGCTCGTGATCTTTGGTGGACTTGGGGACCTCGCTTCCTGACAAGTCCAGCCGCCCAATCAGGCTCTCGAACCGGATGANCCTCCCCAATTTACCATACATGATTCCGTGGCAAGGATACAAATACATCCATCATCAAACATTGGAATCAGGTTGTCTCCATCCGTGGACGCCATAAATACCCAACACCGGGTTCCAACCGNGGCTCCCCTGGCCTCCCCCATCGTAGCTTGTGTAGCGTTCCTCCCACNNACTCTTCGCTCTNTGTTCCATNNCCATGTCTGACGCNAACACATTTGACCTCGTCATGCCAAANCTCGAGGCATCCAGCGTCAGAAANCGGAGAGGCGTTAATCTTTGGCTGCCTCAAAGCCCTTCATTTGGGCTTGACAACGACTTTGACTTTGAANTGCAGATGACGGTGCGTGGTGCAGTTCGCTGTCTCTCCTTGCATATGTTGAGTCATTNNTANGCAGAGCGACGACATTTTCTCCGCAAACTTCAGCGCCGATTCCGCTCGCGTCCTGGTNTCACATTTCTCGGACGACAGTGGAGAGGAATGTCATTCAGCAAGTCTATCATACGCCTCTGAAGACTGGGAGGATCACACCGACACGTCTGCACAAGTCACGGTGGAAGGGGACGGCTCGCAACTGATCCACATTCCATTTCAAAGTCCCTTCTACCTTCAACCCACTCCCTCACGCTCCTTTGGTTTTCGGCCTCCTCCACGCAACACCCCAGTGTTCTTTACACCTCTTTCTCCTTCTTTCTCGTCTCCCTCATCTTCGTCATCCGGCTCAGCGTCTATGCTCTCCTCGACTCCTCGCGATTCACAGACCCCACTTCTTATCATAAGCACTGCATCNAGTCCCCAAGACGAAGTAACGAGGCGGGACAAGCACTCGATGGGGGCGATGCTCTTCGTTGACACCTTCCTCTCCGCTCCAAGCTCNTCCCCCGGCATGATATTCCCNACNCTCTCAGCATCTTGCTATTTCNCCGAAGGCACAAACAACAGCGGGAGTGGTGCCTCGTCTCCTTGGGGATCGGAGGACAACTACGACGGAGACCTCGATGTACCGCAGAGCGCTNTTACCCCTATGAGTCCCTTGGACTTCTGGGACCGGGTACGTAGAGTTTCTCCGTTTCACTATGTTGTCATCCCTATCTAACGCTTATCCAGGGGCCTTGTGATCACNTGGTTGCTAACGAANGGGTGGGCGCTTGTTCGTGAGGCTTNNTCGGGCTGTTACTTNGTACNCCTNNCTGNNNANAAAAAGCTATCGAAGGTGATGTCCTTCTCCGAGCGCTGTTCTTCCATTCGTTGCATCGTCATNGCACCCACTCNTCATNCCTCTTGTCGCCACACACATTGCCTCNNTCNCGATNTATTTATTGTCGTTGACTTGGTGATTGACTCGTCATAGGCTTGTACTGAATGTAAATGTAACCTTTGTAGTATACCTGTCGNTGGCTCCTGTTCTGCGATGTTTGCGGAACTGCTCTCCTGCCTACCTGGGCTCCCCGGAGGNCTCNGNGTNTGGTGCGGTTGGGTCATTTGACCATCCCAGCTGGATCTGGACTNGTATCGTACTCGGATGGATCCAATGAAGTCCNTGCTTGGATCGCTCTTCCCCCATTGCCCTTATCTTCACAAGCGAGATTAGATTAGATCCCAGANCAAATGACGCCGAACTGTGATGCAAGTTGAATTCCGTCACCGCGCGCTTCCCGTCACACCTGCCTTCCCCCGTTATCCTCGATGCCTCGTGGGATCCTGCCCTTTCCTCTCTATATCACACACAGGCTGCGGACGCCAGCGACGGCGATTAGACTGTGAATATCGCCTGTCAANGTGAGTCAGAAANNCGCCTCGAGTTGCGGAAATGCGGGGAAGGTTGACGACCACAAGCACAGCTCCCTGGATTTACCCGAGTCACACCCCGTATACCCCAGCGGACGGCATAAGTAGTTGCCTCACNTCGNCTTCTGCCACGTCGATAGGACGACNCAGATATGGCTCGCACCCAGGTGGTNCACGCAACGACNTCNACGTGAGTCCCAGCNCTCTCTAATTCGGTTAAGATGGCTCATCTCCGGTANTCGAACTTGCATGGNTCATTTAGGAGTGTGCAGCCCCAAAAGGCACCGGTTGAATCGCATACAGACGAGTTTGGAGGCCACCAGACGAACTCTCCGCGTACTGAACTGCTTTCGCCTTCGACGGACCACGAGAGGGCGCATAGATCTCACCATTCGAGNTCAAAGCGGAAGCACAAGAAACATCGCAGCACTCGTACCCANGACCANTCAACAACATCNGATGCNTCTCAGAGAGAGCTGCTAAGNATCGTCCTCGAGCAAGAGGCCGAAGCGGACAACCTGAAGAAGGCCCTTCGCACGACNTTGGAGNGGTTGGATGAAGAATCGCGAAAGGTNGCAGAGTATGANAANGGGAATNGGGAGGCTGCTGAGAAGATGAAGGAGATCAGCGAGAGTCGCGCAGCAGCTGAACTAGAAGCCACTCGAGCCGCTCAACAGCTTCATATATACGAATTTCAACTGCAGAACGCGCAGAAAGAGATTCGGTCGACTCAAGATACGCTCAGGGTCTTGGAGAAGCAGAAGGAGGAGGCAGANGAGCTCGCCGCGCGGGCCAGGGCGCGTGCGCGGAAGTTGCTGCAGAAACAGATGGTATTTCAAGCGAANGAGGAAGGAAGGCGGATGGGTTTCGAAGCAGGAGTNAGGCAGGCGCAAGAGGGAGCTCGCCATATCCACCACAGCGCGCAGGGCGTTGGCCCAGACCACGCTGCCTTCACAATCCGGTTCCCGCCGCAAAGATCGGCGACGTAGGAGTGAAGAGGCAACTCCGCCTCCNCAATCACCNGTGGAGGACTTGCAAGAGCAAGAAAGCCCTAGAGACGAAGGCCCATCGGGNGATAGTGGCCCNCCAGTTGCTGAGCAGACCGNGTTTACCGATGGGGACAGTTCAACATTACGAACACCAATCTTTCCTCGGGCACCTTTGTATCCAGCGGACAACGAAGGGAACAATCAGCTACCGTTACATCCACCGCAGCCCCAGCAGCCCGATCCCAACCACACCCCTCATGTACAGGTCTATTCNTTGGACATACCCCCTCCAGACCAAATCCAAAGCCACCCGTCNCATCGGCCTTCAGGCTGGGTTACCGCCCAACAGCACCGAGANATGCACGGCAGTGAAACGGCGACACCACCTCGTGGAATGTCCCAGCCTCCTGCGACGCAGAACGCAGAGGAAGTTCANTTCATCGAGACACCAGCGCGTCCCCGTTCGCAAGCACCACCACCCGCTCCGATCTTCCCTGTGAATATCCCCGTCATGCCGCCCCAGCCGATGTACAACCAGACNCCACCTAAGAGTGCTGCCAGCTCCAAGAAGAAGATCTTGAGGTTCCCTAGCTTGAAGGACAAAGCTCAGTCGTGGTACCGATCGTTCAGCCTTCGTAGGAAGAACAAGCCGGTCATAGATCCTATCGAAGAGGAGCCCAGTGAGCAGCAAGCTCAGCAGAATGGTCACGCCAACGGAGGTGCGAATCCTGAACAGCAAATGTACAACTACCGGCCCGAAGCATCGCAATCATGGTACCATGAATCAAGGCGTGGCGAGGACGCCAGGAGTCAGAAGAGCCGGGTTGATCTAACGAAAGGGCATAGNCGTGCAGCGTCTATGGATGATCGCTTAGGAGGTGACAGAGTCTCCAGAGCTTCTACTCGACTTTCTCAACTGGACTTGCTTTCAGAAGNACCGAAGCGATATCAAGGTCNCGGAGACACTGGTAGTACACATACGAATACGAAGAAGTTGGGGCAGAAGCTCAGTACTATCAACGAAGACTCAAGGCGTGGTTTCGCNTCTCCTTTGGCCGAAGTGTTTTCGACGGAATCGAGGACCGCTCCNATCCCCTTCNCTCTTCCACCTCGATCAGAAGGAGTACGTTGCTCACGAATTCTTCCCNTTGTTTACTGACTAGTTCACAGGGTCGGAGCAAGAAGCGTCCTCCTGAGATCGCCGTGCCAGCTCCTCCNGGATTCAGCCCTAACGATCCCTTTGTCCAAGGGAACTTCCATGTGATCCCCGCCAGTGGTGGGCCTGTTCCTCCGCTNGCAGCCAAGTCCAGNGGCATCACAACCTCNACGAATTCAGGGCCTATCGATATAAGTGTCCAGCCAGCCGTATGTNCGCNTTCTCCGTTCAAANATNNGTTGCCTGATGTGTTTCCCTAGACCGCTGGTGTATATGACAATCTGCCAACTACTGCTCCTCTCAACTCTGGCAACCATCTGACTCCGCACTTACGTCTACCGCCCACCCCACCTTGCCCGTCCGATCACCTCGAAGAGATCCTGTCGACTTGACTTGGGATCCGGTCATGCCGTCAAACGCGTCCCACAGGACGACCCAATCGAAAACGCATAGGCAAACCCAGAGCCTTGACGCACAACCACAGGCATATGCGGACAACAAGTCTATGCGCAGCGGCCATTCTCGCGCGGCATCTGGAACAGGCCAAGCCCATGATGCAGGGCGCCCTTCGGCGAGCCAATGGGGTGCTCAACCTCAGTATGCGTCTCATACCCCAAGAGCAGCGGATCCCAATCACCTTGCAGCTTCTCCGCGTGCTGCGAGCGTCCGCTCATCTGGATCGAAGAACGCGGCCGGGAATGGTGGCATTCGCCGTGTGTCTTCCCGTGGTTCCATGATGTCCAGTCATGACCCAAACACTTACATCGATCCCGCTTTCTACGCACCGGATGGAAGCGCTGACCCCAACTTACTGCATGTGAATCATGCCGCAAGTCCGAACCTTCGAGGGCTCAACCGGACGCCTTCGTTGGAGTATGTCGACCCTTAGAAGAAATCTTCCCATTTCTCCGTCTCTTCTCTTGACACATGCAACCCCTTCTGTCCGTCTTCACTCTCAACGCCCGTTAGACAAACACAGTTCACGACTATGACAGTACGACCCTGTTATGACCTCTACACCAAGAACATCTGCCGCACCAGTGTAACAATAAAGTCCCCATGGCCATGCCTGTTCACGTCCGTCACATATCGAAGTTGGTGCCGTACTTGTCCGATTCTTATCACGTCCCGCATACCCAACTTCTCGCCCTCATCCAGGCTCAAGGGTTCGGTCCGGGTGCACAGCTCGAAGTAAGCAGGGACGAGCCATTGTGCCAGATCGAAGCGATTACCAAGGACGATGCGGTCGATCGGGAGCGTAATGCGGGAGAGTCTGTCGATGGCTAGTTCTCTCAAAGATTTAAACTCCCAGATCGAGGAGATCGTCAAGACGGATGTCCATTCGTCCACAGTGGTCAGGTCGCAGTCGATAAAGTTGCTGTGCGGGCGCTTGTTATGAAGGCGGTGCCAATACAGCGTGGCGCCTACTCACATTGGGTATAATATCGACATAAATCGTTCGAAATCAACGGATTTGATCCCATGGAGGATGATCGGTTTGTCTTCAGCCTCTCCTTCTGGGCGCTCGTTCTTCGGTATCGGTAGGGAGAACATGCTGCTGAAGATGGCAGAATCTCGCTGAAAGAAGAACCTGTGTATCTTGAAGAGCGTCTCTTCGACCTATCCGTTTCGGGCGCTGTATTCAGTAGGCTGTGCATTTCCAGCTCTGAAGTGGACGGTACTGACCAAGAAGATTACATTCCCGTCCTGGAAGAAGAAACGCGGATGGCGGATTTTGTGCGCTTTAGGAATGCCGCTCATGATAGAACCTGGGTCGTGGCGAGGAGAGAAGCAGCAGCTTGCCCAGCCTGGTCCTGATTTAGCGCAGAATACAAACCGGCCTTGCCGGTCTCGTTGCGAACGGCGCAAGGGTAGAGTCACTAGCCTGGTATTGAAGGTGCCCGAATCAATGGCGGCCCTGGCAAGGTTGGCTTGGATTTGCCATCGTGACCCAAGGTAACCGGACCTGTAAGCTCCGGACTCTGAGTGCAGTGCAGTAAGGGCCCCGTTTGGTAGAAGTATCAATGCCGTCGACGAGGCTCCCGCTGATCACCAGAGCAATGGGCAGCCCCTCCTCCACTAACAACGGTTCTTATCGCTACCATTAACAGCTTTCAAAGCCATATCGAGAGCTATTCGCCCAGCCCACAGTTTGGGCTATGCATTAAGCTTTCATTATTACACCAGCTAGGCTAGTGCCTGGGCCACCGGGCACAGCTGAAACCACTCGAAAACCCCGAATGGATGAATGTGATATCGCAAAAGTATTTACGATAAAGAGTTGCAAGTTTGGTACGGTTTTGATATCAGAAAATTTGGCTGGAGGAAAGTCGTATCCTGTCGGGCTACACTTCGCACTCGATGATTGTCGCCGAAGAGCGTCTATCGCTGCAGTTTCAGAGGGAGGGGGAGCCTGGGACCCATACGAGAACATAAGTCCGGGAATTGCCGACAGCGCACAGCACGGAACCTGACATACTCCGTTCGGCATGTTTTGTACCAATGAGGTCGATATTCCACTCGGTCTTCAAACGTACCGCTGGATCATAGTTGCTCAATGCAATAACTACCATCTACAATGCTTATGATCTCATGAAATACCTGCTTTTCTTCTTCACTTTCCCCTGGACTAGGACCGTAACCACAATCCTCGCGGTGCCACGTCAACTCAATCTTGTTTTCTGACTGCAGCACTGGGCACTGTGTAAATCTCTTCTGTCCTCGGGATGCGCGCTCGCGACAAAGGCAAAGAGCCAAAGGTCAAGAAGAAGCCCGGACGGACGTACGCACCTTGTATCTTGCCTGTCTGACGCACCATTACTCATTCTTGGTCGGCAGACCGACCTCGTGTGCAGAATGTAGGCGGTTGAAGCTACGTTGTGACAAGAATGTAAGCGCCATTACCCCGCTAGCGCTCGTTCATTGCAGAGCGCTATCTGGGGAAACGGTTTCACCTGTGTTCCGAATATCCTGACATATCCTCTTCAGGTACCCTGCGAGAAATGTGTCTCCAGGGGTTGTGGTGAAATATGTCCCAACGGCAAGCGAGACCTGCCCTCCGTGTTCCGCGCAACCCCTCATTACATTCACTCCAGGAGTCTTGACCTCGACAAAGGGAAACCGCATGATACTTTCTGGCACAGAGGAACTTCACGAGCGGATATCGCAACTGCAGGGTCGCGCGCGTGATCGAGAGCGTTCAAGGGATGACCCGCACCGGCGAGAGAAACGAATCAGCCATCGTGTAGATATGGTGTTAACTATGGAAAATACGGCGCTTTGTGCACTTTAATAAGGATATCTCGACGCCCAGACAACCTTTTTACACCCGGAGAAGTGCCCTCACAATTGGCGTGAACGAAAGCATTCAGGGGAGCTCAGCGGCGACAGGAACGGATCACTCGTTGTTGAGATATGGCGTCCGCTACAGGCAATGGGATGAATATTCAAATTTTTACACACTTTAAACTAGTTACAACGGAAAAGCGTAGTAAAGTTATACGCTGAGTACTCGGAATAGCCGAATCTTGCGTGTCGGAGTTTGCCGAAACCCTGCGAGCGTATTTCGAATCCCGCCGCGCATCATTTTCTCTTGCCTCTTACCACGACGCAGGATAGACGCACCGCATTTCGACGCCCCAAGCGCTTTCAAATATCTACAAAATCAACTATGGTGCGTTTCCACTATCCTATCCGTTGCTCAGGCGTTCACCGATCGCAAATCGACG
>JANDKE010000432.1:0-25561 GCA_027627275.1 Coprinellus aureogranulatus
TTGTGGCTCAACTATGCATTGTTTGAGGAAATTGAGACGAAGGTATGTGATATTGCTGCCAGTACGTGATCGCAAGAAGCTGACCCCACTGATACAGGACTATACCCGCTCTCGCGAGATCTACCAAACCGCCGTGAAGCTTGTGCCACACAAGCAGTTTACCTTTGCGAAGCTCTGGCTGATGTACGCGAAGTTTGAAATTCGTCGGTTAGAGCTGCAGACTGCCCGCAAGATCCTTGGAACCGCTATTGGAATGTGCCCCAAGGAGGCTCTCTTCAAGGGTTACATCGATCTCGAGATTGAGTTGCGAGAATTCGACCGTGCTCGGACATTGTATGAAAAGTATCTCGAGGTATGCAGCGCTATGTTCTTTGACCGCACGCTATCTATGATGCTAACTCTACTCTAGTTCGATCCAAGCAACTCCCCTGCATGGATCAAATTCGCTGAGCTCGAAGGTCAATTGCAAGACTTTAACCGTGCGCGCGCCATCTTCGAACTCGGCGTCTCCCAGTCACCTCTGTCCATGCCCGAAGTCCTCTGGAAAGCCTATATCGACTTCGAGATCGAGGAAGGCGAACGTGAAGCTGCAAGGGCGCTTTACGAGAGGCTTATCGCTCTCAGCGGACACGTCAAGGTCTGGATATCCTACGCTACGTTCGAAGCCGAGCCAATTCCAATACCGCGTGCCGAGAGGGAAGAGGAGGAAGAAGAAGAAGACGAAGAGGCCGAACAGAAGATGCAGCCAGGCGACCCCGTCCGTGCGAGACAGGTATTTGANAGGGGCTACAAGGACCTCAAGAGCAAAGGTCTCAAGGACGAGCGTGTTGCGCTGCTCAATGTCTGGAAGACATTCGAGGAGGAGCATGGTACGGAAGCAGATGTCAAGAAGGTCGAGGGCATGATGCCCACAGTCGGCAAGAAGCGACACCTCGACCAGGAGACGGGCCAGATGGTAGAAGACTGGGAGTTGGTGTTCCCCGACGACGAGAGGGAAAACAACCCGACNTCGTTCAAGTTCTTGCAGATGGCTCATATGTGGAAGCAGCAACAAGCCGCCAAGGCCAAGGAGGGGAAATCCNCATTGTCAGGGTTCGTGGCNGCTTCGAAANCTGAAACGGAGAAAGGAGACGATAGCAAGATGGATGAGGACGATGATGCGAGCTCAAGTGAAGAGGATGATTGATTTCTANATTGTTTTCCGCAGGATCGTTTCNTTATCTACTGTACTGTAGTTCTTCGCATCCTCTGTGTCCTCGCACGAAGCAGCTTTTGCGTCCCTNCGAATCTGTNGGTTTTCTATACGNACAGCTAGGATTGGGGCTTGGTTGAAGCNGCGCGGAATGNTTGCAGTCCCAAAATCNCGACACTCGACGTGACAAGNCTGCCTGCCGGGTAGTCTGAGCCGGGATTTCCNCTTCCTTTTTACTTCGCCGGGTCGTCNANAGACAAGAAAGCATCTTTCCGTGGAAACNTANGAAGATATNCATCCCACCCTTGTNCCACCCATTGCCAATGGCTTCAGGGACGATCTGTCACGGTAGCGCGCATCCGACACCTGACAACCAGGGCCAGCCGACTCAGGAACTTNACATGAGACCTTGGCCTCGACCCGGCCAGCCTCGGTAGTCAACGGGCAATAATTACACCAAGGGAGTCCCGACTCCCAGTGGCGTTCCGCAGCCTTGAAATCTTCAGCTCGGTTACGAAGACGACGACGACGCTGCCGCCGGTGAACGTCGGGGTGAACCACTTTCCACAAAGACGAACCAGCTCAATGCTTACCGGCNTTGTCCTGCCCGATAGAGTTTGCGGCCCTGTATTGGTCAAGTTCCGCTTTCCTTCGCGACCAAATCCTCTCCTTTGCGAGGTATAGGAACCCGCCCCCGACTGCTAGGGCGCCTAGGAGCCTCAGACCCTGGCAATTGAANGCCGACTNAGCTTCAGCGANGGTGGTGGAGGCTACGTAGAACTGTACCATGTTCTTGTGCGGCCATATGGCGGGCATGGTGGGGGTTNTTTTGAGGAGAGCAGGTGCGTAGGGGTTCAGACCNACGCAAACGGCCTGGACNCTGACAGAANCGACAGGATATAAGCGGAAGGTGTATCCCAGGCTTGGGTGCTTGGATCGTCGNGCGTACTACCTTACCTTTCACNAGGACCAATACATGACTCGCCTCGTAAATTCCAGGTTCTCANAAGTGTATCAAGAAAGTAAGNTATGAATGCGGCTTCTTCTTCACCCATTTGACTGAGTCTAAGCAAGNNTTCTTGTGAAGTGCCAATCTGGAGGGTCAGTCATGTCGTCACAGTCCTGCCTCGCGGTTCGGACAGTGCCGCGATGTCCTCGTTTCGAACCTTCAGTATCTTCTTCTGTCGCACAATCTCCTCNTCGCAGGCCAATCGATCGACGAATTATCCATGCTAGGCTGGATTACTGTCCTCGAACCCACGAAAGTGCTTCAGCGGCTCCACAATTCTCAAAGCTTGGCCACTACTCTTGCNATGGACATGCCTGGAATTCACAACCTTGTAATCTCCGTGTACCTGGGACGGTGGNATCCTGAGTATGCCTCATATCCGCCCTGATGCTCCCTTCCCGACTCCACACATATACCTTCGAAAGCACACCTTCTACGTGACAATGCGGTGCTTTGACTTCATACGCAAGAAGATTCGCAGGCTGCACTNCTGNATACTCGGTCCTCGATCATACGATGCTCGTGAGTCTGCCCTNGGAGCTCGTTCTCCAGTAGGTTTNTATTCGCTTCAAGAGAGGAAGGCGGGGAGAAAACCCTCGCCCTCCTACGCCATCGTATGCCTTCTGGTACGCCACTCACGCGACAAGCTCACGAACCGCAGGCATCCCCGCAGACTGTTGTACGTTGCNGGAACGCGCAGGCATNTCTTTAGGACAAAGACGCTCGGATGAGGAAGACAAAAGTGTACAGCCGCGCAGCACCATTCAAACCGGATAAACGTGCGTCTCGACCCTCATTGCAGCTTCTGGCTCCGGCCTTCTTCGACACCAGTAAGCTACATACCTTCTACTTTGGACGATCATCCCTCTTTCTAGTCACGTAACGTCATCGCCGTAGCGTCGTCTCCACCCTGCNAAAGCTNTTAAGCTCANGCATCGGNCCTGACTGCATGCGTGGACTACACACCTCGGAACGCAACTCACGGACATATGTGGTGGACATCGGCTATGGATCAAAACCGTATCCGCACTCTTTGACTCGTTGACNTTGGCCCTAGCCCATTCACTCCTTGATTCTCATATTCTGTCTTCCGCTTCTCAGAATGAGCACTCTAGAACCGACCNGCGGGTGCCATGCGAGATGTGTGGCTCATTCGGGGTGCGCTNTGTTCGTCNATGCCCCTCTATCCTCAANGGNTTTNACGTTAGTCGCTCGTCCGTGAAAGATCTCAGTCAGGGCAAACTCCGGGTTGCACTTTGTATCGACGACAAGAAGCCGGGTCTCGGTGAGGTTAATACTCGAGGAACCTCACCGGGGGCGCGATGCGCATGTTCAGGAAGCCGTTACTCCATTCTGGATGAAAGGTGGGTACTGCATCGACTCTTCAGAGAGAGGCGTGTCTGACAATGCCTTACCCTTAGCAAGGAGGAAGTAACGCCGAAATTTGCCTCGCCTCAGTTGCCGCAGCGCGAAGGTAAGGTGGTCCTTGCCAAGAATCACATCTCGAGTCTACCGATCCAGAAGATCGAGCAGGGTGCGAGATGCACGTAGGTTACTTTCCATCTTTCGCCTTACCCGCTGCAAGCCTATCAGCTGTTCAAGGTTCACTTGGACGCACGGTTCGTCTCGTGCCGAGCGCTGGTGACTCGATGAATGCAACTGGTTTGTCCGACCACAGCGCCCGCAGCTGATGCAGCCTTGGGCCCGATAAGGCTTGGAAGGCGCTTGTGACGGTGCACTGGGTCGCTCGCCAAGTTCTGATTCAGCCTTCGCATTTCCCTAGGTCCGGCATCTACGGCAAAATTGACCATTATTCAGGTCTTGTTCCTATCTGCTACATTTTCAATGCGTATATGATGGCTCCGCGCTCCCTCCACGGGATGTCCACAAGGCCAATCGTTAAAATTGGTAAGACGCACCAGCAGTCTGACTTCCAACACTTCCTGCTGACTGTGAATACTTTCGTCTGTATTTCCAGTATTCCGGTCCACCGCGAGCCCACATTCGCGGCTGTGTCTTGCAGGAGGCTGTTGGGCTCTTCCTACCACGTTCCCTCGTATCTAACCTAGCTGCCCGAGGTGCCGATGCCCAGCGTGAATCATATGCTACAAGAGGGAATTCGAAAGGAGGCCCAAATATACGTTCGGAGATGCAATCGCGAGACTTGTACTGCGCAGCAACAAGGTCCGGCAGCTGAAACCCTCCCCCAAAAACCATATCAGCCAAGTCTCTGCCCAGTCGTCTATGGACTCAACGTGGTGGACCCCTTCAGCCAAAGTTGATACCGCACAAAATTAGACGTGATAGAACGCCGATAATTCAGAAAGCCGGGACGCTGGGATCGCTGGGCGCTCCGATTCGCAACGAGCTGGACCCTGGATGCTGTGTTGGCCTGCCACGGGCATGCCTTGCCCGGCTTTATACATTTCCGCCGTGTTTCCGCCTGCGGGAGATAACTGCCTATGCTATCGGACCGCGGGAGACGCTGTCGCAGAGGAACCGGAAGCCAGTGGTAGAACTCGGGCTAGCCTCTGCCAATTTTCCTTACGCTCAAGCGGCCACCGGGAGAAGGGCGAGGGTAGCACGACGCGCGACAGGTCAGCTGATAAGCGCTCGTTCGCCTATCAGCCAGTTTGTACTAACTCGAGCCTGTAATAGCTTGACGTACTGCCAATTTGCCTATATCCACGTCGCATTACGAATGTCCAAGAGGGTTTGAGGCGTCTATTGAGTTATCTTAAGAGATGGCTGTGGCACTTCTNCCGATTCAGAGGAAGGCTTATTTTTACTCGTTGCAATATTTGGCGCTTGCGCAAGAGAGCCTTGCACTGGCAACCGAGTTGGGAATCCNATTTATGTAAGANCCNCACTGNGAAAGAGAAACCAGGTGGCCAAGGCACTGGGACACACACATAGGCGANGCTAATTCTGNTTTCAAGCAAGACCAACGCTTCTTGTTGAGNTCATGGAAGGAGAAGCAGCATCTGTATTCGGCTCAGTGTACTACATGGTNTGCACCACCGTCAAAGCAATCGGGCTGTGCCAGAAGTGTGGTCTCATATCAGAAAGTGACACTCAGGAAAGAGATTGACAGGTTTCCGAAACGCTATGGAAGGGTGTGTCGCCCAGATATAGACAAAGTCCTCTTGATTGGCAAAGTCTACGTNACCGCAGCCTTCCAATTAGCGCCCCGGTGACCANTCATACTGGGTCCAGACTCTGGACACAGGCCTCATGTACGAAGGCCCGTCAGCTAGTGTTTCTCCTAGCCGGGACAGGCAAAAGTAAACNAGCCCTCAAACTCTTCGGGTAGAGTATGTGACGCCCATATCGGAAGGAACCATAGCGGAGGGTTTCGAACGCGTTTCGAAGACAGAGTGTACGTGGATCATGTAACCCGTAGGCCACCGCAATACGATGTCCCAGTAGTCCCTTTGCGGCTGCCCATGGTGTAAGACACATGCGCATCTATANGGAATGGTTGCTGGNGATAACGCAAAGAGGTGGAGGAGATCTGGTCATTTGAACGCACCATCTGCTCCCTCAAAGGAAGGAAGGTTGCGGCCGGGANTTCGGAGTCCTCTGGACGTGGGGGTCATACGACTAGCTGGTCCGCAGCATNCGGCGCACAGATGGTCACCAGCTGCTGAGTGACAAGAGAAAAGGTTTCTTTGTGCATTGAAATGAACGTCCAGAGCGCCTTGCAACGTGTTGTCACAAAGACATACCAGCCGAACACGACCCCGACGTGTTGAATGCAACGAGCTGAACCGCGCAACGAATNTGGCCCTCGTGGGGTATCACCCTCGTGTCGACGAGATAAAGACGACCGGAGCGGGAAATGAAAGGGCCAACCCTGCGGTTTGACGTTCGAGAGAGACTCGGTCGAGGATGCGCCGAAGGCAATCAAGCGATGATCCTTCTCGCGCACGGCAATTCCAGATTCCTNAGGGGAGGCAAGGGTACGAGAAGTTGGTGCAGGGCCTCGGAACGCACTGCCGCGTCCGAGATGAACCGTCAAGGACGTCGGCGCTTTGTGTCTCAAAATAATNTCAAGGGGCGGATCGTTTCCATCGCCGTGCCGGATGCTTTCTCGATGNAAGGAAGTTTTGAAGAAGGCGAGGCTTCGAGATGCAAACCTTGCGGAGGGAGGGGTCAGGCCAGTACAGAGCAGANGGGTTGGGCTCACCGAAAGGCCACTCCAAGGCGGCCACTCTGCGTGACGGTGGGGATGGGGCCGCTCTCCTCCATGGCATCACAGCGCTGAGGTTTGGCGGGGAGGGAGATGAACAAAAGCTCCAAGCCTCGTGTAGGCTCTTTATCAAGAACTTTTGGCGAAATCTCCGAAGTCAAGATGAAAGGGAGGATCGGGCAGTGACATAATGTTGTCACGCGGCCCATTTGGGTTTACCTCCGAGTCTTTCACAAACCAAACCATGCCGTCACCCAAACAAACCAGAATCCGACTTGGAGACGCCTTTGACGCCGGAGGACATCATCACCCAATATATATTAGGCTGTGTCCTCCTCCAACCCGTTGCCAACTCGACCCCTCCATTCCAATCAGCCAGGCCAAGCCTGCTTCACTCGATTTTTTCTGTCCCCCCTCCCAGCTTCCACCATTACCACCATACACTATCCCGCTTCCGCCCCCTTCACCATGCCTGGCACTGTCATATCCAACGCAACCCAAATCTGGGAGCTCGGCGTGCATTGGACAGTGTATAGCCAATGCGGAGTTTGGGATCCCAAAGGCAAGGGCGTCGACATCTGGGAATGCATTCGCGATCGTGAGTCTCCTGCATTTTTTTCATCGAGCGCCGCCGATGCTCACCGCTTCCTCCCTCGTAGATGACTCGACACCAGGGACACAGCCTCCCAACGCGCTCTACTGGAGATACGTTGCTCGCAGGTAGAAACGGCGGACACCAACGACACCCCTCCCTCCCACACCAACCCCTTCTCATCCCTCCGTTTCGGCGCGCATGGAGAGGGTCAACAAAAGCTCTTCGGCGTAAAAGTGCATCCTCGGCCTTCCACCACCCCGCGGCACGTCAGGAANNACCCCCTACCNCCTTNTACGCCGCATCCCACCCTGGGTCGCACACTCTCGCCGCGCTGGAACGNTCGCTATCATNCATCCCATCCCNTTCGAACCATCATGTTCCACTTCGCNTTCATTCGGAAAATTNGAGGTCACAACGACCTGCGCCTGTCCTGGGCTCGGCTCGAAGTCGACAGGGCACGCTCCCCGTCGGTTGTTTCCGATTGGGATGAGGAAGGGATGTGGTTGTTATCTTNGGCTTTCCGTCGGTTGCTTGCTTTGGTTGTTTCGATATTATATNTCGTTTATTTGGGTCTATTCCTTCCTCACCGCATCCTTCTGTTGAAGCATAGTCTTCATTCTTATCTNTTTTCATGGTTTTCCTTTGCATCTTGTCATTTGGACTAGAATATTGAACACTCGCATCCCACTTGTAGCTGTACTCCGCNNCAACACATTAGCTTATAATATCCATACTCTCGCACGGCATTGACTATCAACTNACGCTGCCCTGATCGTCGCGGTGCCTGCCTTNCNACTCGTCTCATCTGCCTCCCCCTCGTCTCCGACGTTCCTTCCTTCGCTGCGGTGAAGAAACTCGACATGACATCATGTGTGACCTACGTCATGGACACCGTCTTCCAACGCGTCGGAATCNTTCGCTGGTTCGTCACAGGTTCGCGAAGCACCAGCGTCACCGGGGTGTACTGGNGTACATCCCGGCGGTGCATNCNCTGGNCAAAGTAGCCTTTCCNGNCCTCCTGGATTCCAGCGGGAAGGCTGGAAAATACTTCAGGCCCTCGACNCTGATCGTTGTCTCGGAAAACCGAAACGAACCGCTCAAGTCAGCAAGTCGTCGGCTCAATTCTGGCAAGCATGGTCAGGGGCGCTTTGCTTAGCGACACCCGACTGGTTCAACCGCCCACATGCATACTGAGCGCTGAGGATACGGGCTCAGCTCTCCGCGCCGCCATCGGTGCGCCTAGCACCATGTGGTCAGGTCTAAACCGTATCTGGTAAGCACGGCAAGGACGGGATCGTCCACTTCAATGAAAGCCTTAGAGGGCTTACAAGCGGTGCTTTGCTTCCTGGGGTGCAAAAAACTTTCGGGGTCACAGAACCGTACTATGAGAGGCTAATGCGGCGATGGATGTCAAGACCAGTGTCTCAGAAACTTGCGTTCGTCGTTCTTCTCCCGCCCGACCAGATTTTGAAGAACTTGATCAGTGGGTACGGAACAATCACGGCCAAGCATAACAGCCTCGAGAACAGTGAATACGCAGAGAGTAAGCTTTCTGATATCGCGAAGTGAGGCTATGGCCGGGGACGATCTCAAACGCACCCTACTTTCAAGCCAAGGCATATAGAGCTGTACCCTTGACATGATTGCAATAGAGGCCTGATATGACGCACTAGTAATTGAGGTGGTTCATATCAGCGCTAATCTATTGGCAAACCAGAGAATCACAACCGGTTCACCTTTCTAGTGAACTGTCACATTCGCGCCCTGGTTACTCTTGGAGTGACGGGCTATGCATCTATGGCCGACTTGAAGCACTGGAGTTTTTGGAAGGTTGCATGGTTCTCGTGGTCGCTGAGGAGTGGAGATATTTAAGAAGGATCTAAGGTAGGAGAGGAGGGCTCATGGATCCATTTTATGCGCATTTATCGAGTCTAGGTGATGGATGCGAGGAAATGAGGAAATGAGCCCTGAGCATTCGGGGCGCGTCTATATGCGGCACGTGAAAGTCATATGACCCCCGCCATTTTGATGCAGCAGCAGACAGGCGGGTGGCTGTGCCAAAAATGAAGGCGAACTACAAGGTACGACCATGTCGAGGTCCAGGTTTCGCACTCTGAAGCTCACAGGGCGTATAGTTTTCGAATATATGCGGCACAGTATATCGCCAGGGAAATGTTCTGTTCACTCCAGACGGAAATACGCTCTATAGTCCAGTAGGAAACCGGGTCTCAGTGTTCGACTTGGTGAAGTACGTTAGCATGGACTTTTGGTTTGCAAGATGACTGAATACTAGAAGTAACAAGTCCTTTACGTTCCCATTCGAGAACAGGAAGAATATTGCGGCGATTGCTCTCAGTCCGGACGGAAATGTGCTGATATCGGTGGACGAGGGTGCGTCTAGAGTTCTGTTGTAGACTTTCGGTTCGCTGACTGTGGTTTAGATGGGCGAGCTTTGCTTGTAAACGCTCAAAGAGGCGCTGTACTGCACCATTTCAACTTCAAGCAGAAAGTGAAGGCGATCAAGTTCTCTCCGGACGGAAAGTGCGTCGTGAACCCCATGTACCGGGGGTGTGGTCTAATGCCTTGCAGGTATATTGCAGTGACCCATGGATCGCATGTTCAAGTCTGGTGTACACCGAACCACCTTGTCAGAGAATTTGCGCCGTTCAACCTGCACAGGACTTATACGGGACACCACGACGATGTTCTGAGCGTAGAATGGTCGCCAGACTCCCAGTGCTTCATTACGACCTCACGCGACATGACTGCCCGTCTCTTCACATTAAACCCATTGCCAGGGTTCAGGCCAAAAACGTTCGCCGGTCATCGTGACGCAGTTGTGGCGGCCTACTTCTCCTCGAACGGCGACTCTGTGCGTCTATCACATAATCTCTTCACGAAAAGCAACCTAATCTTACATATAGATCTACACCGTCAGTAAAGATGGATCTGTCTTCACATGGAAAGCAAAAGATGACGACCAGATGGACTCCGACGATGACGACGCTGCCCCCATACCCTCCACCTCCCAAAACGATCTCTACCACCGTATCGCTAATACACGATGGGGCGTCCATAAACGAAACTACTTCAACCAGGCGAATACTAAAGTTGTATGCACCACATTTCACGCTCCTTCCAACATGCTCGTCGTGGGCTTCTCCACCGGTATCTTCGGCCTGTGGGAGATGCCCTCATTCACCAACATCCATACCCTCAGCATCTCCCAAGAAAAGATCTCCTCGGTCGCCATCAATGCTTCAGGGGAATGGCTAGCTTTCGGTGCGCGTAAGCTCGGCCAGCTGCTGGTGTGGGAGTGGCAATCCGAGTCGTATGTCCTGAAGCAGCAAGGCCACTACTTTGACATGAACACGCTCGACTACGCTCCAGACGGTCAGACGGTTGCTACCGGCGGAGATGACGGCAAGGTGAAGCTCTGGTCAGCATATTCGGGCTTTTGCTTTGTCACTTTCACAGAACACACTGCGCCAGTATCAAACTGTGAGCTTCGCAAAGCAGGGCAGCGTTCTCTTTACCGCTTCGCTGGATGGCACTGTCCGCGCGTATGACCTCGTCCGCTACCGCAACTTCCGAACCTTCACCTCCCCCACTCCCGTTCAGTTCTCTTGCCTCGCCGTCGATCCCTCGGGTGAAGTCGTCGCTGCGGGATCCTCAGACTCGTTCGAGGTCTTCCTTTGGTCAGTGCAGACAGGCAAACTTCTCGACATCCTCACTGGTCANGAAGGCCCTGTTAGCGCCCTTGCGTTTTCCCCAGTCGGCGACAGCCAGCTCGCTAGTGTCTCATGGGATAAGACTGTTCGTCTGTGGAGTGTCTTTGGCCGTTCCAGAGCTGTTGAACNTTTCAATCTGTCAGCAGACGGGCTCTCTCTGACCTTTCGACCAGACGGCAAGGAGCTCGCTGTGTCCACCCTCAACGGCCAGATCACATTCTTCGACGTTCAAGACGGGAAGCAGACCAACGTGATCGAAGGGAGGAAGGATGTGTCTGGGGGCAGGAAAGCTGACGACCGTGTCTCCGCTGCAAATAGCTCCTCAGGCAAATCATACACAAGTCTTGCCTATACAGCCGATGGCAAGTGTATCCTTGCTGGTGGCAACAGCAAATACGTGGTGCTTTACGACGTTCGGGAAGGCGAGGGCATCATGCTGAAGAAGTTCCAAATCTCCCAGAACCTCTCGCTGGANGGTACAGAGGAGTTCCTCGACAGCCGCAAGGTCAACGACGACGGAATCAACACTGACCTCATAAATGACGAAGAGGGAAGTGATCTTGAGGACCGGCTCGATACTAGTTTACCCGGGGCAAGGAGGGGTGCAGGGGATATGTCTGTGCGGCGGTACCGCCAGGAAGCCCGAACGAAGTGCGTTCGATTTTCCCCGACAGGACGGGCTTGGGCGGCTGCGTCTACCGAGGGCCTGTTGATTTACTCCCTCGACGAGTCCGTGACTTTCGACCCCTTCGANCTCTCNCTTGATCTCACCCCGCANTCCGTCCTGGAGGTGTTGGCGGCTCGTGAATACCTGAAGGCGCTTGTCATGGCCTTCCGACTGAACGAGAAGNCGATCATCCAGAGGGTGTANGAGAGTATACCTCCNTCCGACATTCGGCTCATGGCNCGNCAGTTGCCTGTGACNTATGTCCCACTTNTGCTGCGGTTTGTGGCAGAGAACCTCGAAAAGAGTCCGCACNTGGAGTTCCATTTGACNTGGAGCAATACGTTACTGTTGNTTCATGGGCGATATCTGAAAGAACGATCCGGGGAGTACGCTAGTGTTTTCAGGGTGNTGCAGAAGGGACTATCTGATTCGGAGCAGTCAATAGCGAAACTGTCAGTGGGCGTCCCTGTCTATCTGTTCAATGGTTGACATTGACTGACATGATACTCCCTTTTTTNTAGCTGCGATGAGAACACNTCGGCACTAGCNTACCTCATCGACCAGTCGAAAATCGCCCAAGAACGNCAAGCTGAGGCGATGTCACTGTCGTGAAATNGNTTTTTGTCATTTNTCTCCCTCCCTCCACCCATTTCACTTCCTCCAAGTGCAGGACGTGATGAAAAACTGGCATGGCGGTGTAAACCCCATCTCTTCCTCGGGCGCTCATGACGTATGTACACCTTCTACGACACACGAAATCCATATCTTTCATCTTTGTTGTCAAAGCGTGATATGTGTGACCATCTAGNTTATTGTTTAGACTGGGTTCTTCTATCGTAAATGCCAAAAGCCCGGGACATAGTTAGGGCCCAAGGTGATCGGTGCGGCCTTGAGGACCAATTAAGGACTTACGGCGAGAGTCTACTCTGAAGACTCATGTGCTTTGTTCATGTCTTCATCGGCCTTCCGCTTCGGAGCATAGCTGTAATAGAAGAAGCTGCCCATGCCGCCGAGCAGGACAAGGTTCACAGCCTAGAAGACCAAGGAGCAATGGCATGGTTGATCATATGACACGTTCCATAAGAAAGCGAGCGCCCAAGCCTCCGACAGTAAGCAAACAAGGAAAAGCCGGCCACCGCAATATCACCAAGAGAACTCACCACAGCGAGATACCTGTTGGAGCTTCGGAACGGACGCGTCGACATTTCGAGGGTGTTACGAGAGTCGGATCTCAAGGCTGAGCGAAACGCATTGCGCTTGAGCTCCTGTCCCGACTTCCGAGTTGCGAGCATGCGGAAAGCAAAGGATTCTCTGCGGNNGATGTTGAAGTAGCGTTATCGATGGAGGTGAACCANGANAGANAGAGCNTNNNNGAGNNGNNTTGCG
Organism: Coprinellus aureogranulatus; assembly: GCA_027627275.1. Classification (NCBI taxonomy): domain Eukaryota; kingdom Fungi; phylum Basidiomycota; class Agaricomycetes; order Agaricales; family Psathyrellaceae; genus Coprinellus; species Coprinellus aureogranulatus. Next base: position 12,773 of record JANDKE010000432.1, read on the forward strand.
NGCTGANTCNNCNTGTNANTNNNNCNTAAGTATGTCATAGGCGAGGTTTGGTTGGTTTATCGATGGGAGGTNCGTTCACATCTACCGGNAAGCGAAGATTGAGGAATTGCAACACTTTCCGTCGCAGGGAGACCTTATTTTTNTCTGCGAGTGTTAGGGACAACATTTGGAAACTGAGCCATGCCGAGTGCGGGCGGCGTCACCGATTTCGCGAACTGACTCGAACATTAGGCGAGTTACACAGGCAGCGACGTGGGGACCGACCAACGCACCCAAACCTTTAGTGCTGTGTCAAAGTTGAGTGCGATGNGAACCAGCTTGGCTACAATTTAAGGCACGAACCGAGCGACGGCATCTCCTAGTAGCCATGGACAAAGGTTCCACTGTCGTCGACATGTCGCTCAGCGGAACTCAGCGTAACGGAGGATCCGCGTTATATGAAGCAACTCTCAAGAAGGGGGGCTGNGGGATGAANAATGACTGAGGNATGACATCGCGTTGCACTTGACATCAGCCCTCTCCTCCCCGAANGGCAAGTTCGTAGCCCCAGGAAATTGNGATCCATAGGCGTACGTACACATGAAGCTCGAGTAAGTCCAAGGGGAAACATGCGCTGTGGAGCAAGTGTATTTCTGTTCCTGAAGGACGCAAAGGACCAAAGGTTCTGTGGTGGAGAGCGAATGTCATTAGAAGACGCTCGCANGCTCTTCATTTGCTGGTGTCGTAATAAGGCCATANTCTAAGTCTTACGTAGNTNAACCAACTGCGATNNGGGAGTNAGGAAGCGGTACCGACAGAGCTAGATGGGCNCGCACTACATTCTTGACTNATGGCACAATAAAGCTGTTATGGCGACACTGGGGANGCAGCCANAGCNTTGCGAGCCTTCTTCCCAGCACCCTTGCCACCCGCCTCAGATGGCACCNTCCGTTTCTTGNTGTTCTTCGAATTGCCCTTTACCATCTCGCTCCCAGCTTCCGCCTTTTTGACGCCNATCATGTCGTTGTTAGCTCAAAAGATTTCCCTTCAGCATCGTCGCCTTTCGANGGAGATATATTGAAGAAGACATACTTTGCCCAGCAAGCAGGTCATTGATGATAGGCCGGCTGCCCGAAGTAATGAACTTGGCAGAAATGCCTCGCGACATGATAGGTGTGGCAAGCATCCGTTTCAGCTCTTGCTTCATGCCTTGGATCTTGCCTTCCTGGTGNTTCTTAACCCGGTTTGTGTGGGTGTCTTTCTCTTCATCGCTGTTTACTTGTAAGTCACCGTNACGCGGGCCGATNGAAATTGTATACCTCAGGTAATCCGAGTCGAGNTCGACACCAAGCGCCTCAGCGGTCTCCTTCATCCAGTTGCGATCGTGATTCTTCTTTTTGACCTTGTGCTGAGCAGTCTCGATTTGCCTGGCNAGCTGAACGCGGGCTTTAAGTTTGTCAAGTATGCTCATCTCGACGTCGATCTCGTGAATTTCGCTTTCCTCTGTGNAATACGTGAGGCGGAGCGCAACAGGACGGTACTTCGAGGCTTACCGCGGTTCAAGCTATGCATGAGGGCCTTGACCACTCGACGCTCTTCGGGAGCGCACATCAACATACTGAAACCCTTCCTGTTCGCGCGAGCCGTTCGTCCGTTCCTATGAATATATGTGTCCGCAGTCCGTGGTATCTGGAAATGAATGACATGGTCGACAGCCGGAATATCGAGACCTCGAGCCGCAATATCCGTTGCAAGGAGCACCGCGTTCGGAGTGNTCTTGAACCGGTCCAAATTCTTCAACCGCTGCCGCTGCTCGAGTTGCGAATGAAGCGGGAACGCTTTGACATTCAGCAGCTCCATGAGAGGCAGAAGCCTTCGGATACCATCGATAGACGACAANAAGACTAGGGACCGGCCGGGGTATCGTAGGAAGAAATAGTACAGGTAGACGTCTTTGTCCGTAGTCAAGCAGTCAATACGACCTTCCTGCAGCGTTGAGATGAGNTTGCCTTCCGGTGTCAGGTCGATGATCTCGGGTTCGGGGTCACGGAAATCTAATCGCANCAGGAGGTCGTCAAGGGTCGATGCTGGTTTCTCCTGCTTTTTCTTGGGATTGAACTTTCGCCTCATAGGCTTTTTCAGGTTCCTCTGCAGATCCTTGCTGAGCGTGGCCGAGAACACAAATGTCTGCCATGCCATCCCCAACTTGCTTCACCGGTTCGTCTTCATTATCTTCTCCGGGTATCTGCTCGTCGCTAANGGGGTGTCGGTAGAGGAGCGCATGGAGGAAGGTGTGGCTCACCTTGCTTCCCGCAAAGTCAAAGCGAAGGATATTTTCGAGTTCTGCGAAGTGGCCCGCTTCAATCATGCGGTCGGCTTCATCGAGAACGAGGAATTTGAGCTCCCGTAGCTCTTTTGCCATTATATCATCCTAAACCTTGTCAGCGGTTTTGCAAGGTGCACGACAAACAATACTCACATCGTTGATAATGTCCCACAATCGACCAGGCGTTGCGACGAGAACGTCGATACCTCTGTCCAAGATGCGCCTTTGCTTCTGTGCAGACATCCCTCCCACAATGGCGGCTATGCTGACATGCGGCGGCGGCCTTTTCTGTGTAGACGAGCCTTCCTCTTTCTTGTCGTCTTCTCCCGCCTTGAGAAGTTCGTTTAAATGAGAAGTCACTTGGAGGGCGAGTTCACGTGTCGGGCAGAGGACCAGAGCTCGCAGCGGCCTTCTTCGTTTTGTAGAAGGTCTCTTCTGACTCAAGAGGTAGTTGAGGATGGGAAGACCGTATGCCAATGTTTTACCGGAACCCTAGTGAAATGTAAATCGCTGAAGCACAAGAGTCACTCAGTCAACGCACCGTCTGAGCAATTCCGACGATATCTTTGCCTTTTAGAGCAGGGGGAAGAGATGCTGCTTGAATGGGCGTCGGCTTCTGGAACTCTTTTCCAAGCAATGCCTTGCCTACCCTGTGGTTCAATGAGAACGGCTGCCACTCGGGAAGCGACGATTCCCTGGTAATCGCGTGAATACAGAGCGCGCCAAATGTGATAAGACTCACAATCGAAAGAAGCTTCGTCGACATCCATCTCTGACTCTGACTCGTCGACCTCCTCCTCATTCTCCGTCTCTCCTTCCGCGTCCAGTTTTGGTTCCTGCTCAATGACCTACCCACGCGTTTATACTGACCGTCTCTGAGGTCAGAGGAGCACATACCTTGAATTTGGCTACTTTTCCCTTCTCCGTCTCCTCGTATACAACCTCCACACCCTCGACTTCTTCCAGCTCTAGGATACCGTCGTCTCCCGCGAGTCCGGTCTCCATTGGGCGCGACATGGTCTTCCATGGTAGATCTTCGATGTTACTCGCAACCTTGGCCTTTTTACGAGATGCAGAAGGGCCTCCCTTAAGCTTGCGCTTGAGCGCCAGTCGGCTAGCACTAGGCTTAGTTTTCATGGCTGAGACGTAGAAGGTGAACGTCACGGTCGAATGGCAGTCTTTGGCAGATCAGTGTTTTGACGCCGTGCGCTTGAGATCAAAAAATCGAAACTGGAGATAGGGGCTAGTCCCCAACCCAACCACCGCATCCTCACCCACCATACCGTCCGAGGCGAGGCAATGTGACAAGCAGCAATTCACAGAACAGGGTNTGCANGGGCGGCAGGGGAGTACCTGCCTTGGTGCAGCATGGAGAAGGGGGCAGCCGACCCCTTCGAGAACCCTGGGGACGGGTTTGAAGCTGTAAGCCTCACAATGGGTATAGGCAAGTCCATTGGGTAAGGATACGGTTCGNTAGGTAGGGTACAATCAAGAGTGTAGGCGGACTGTGGAGACACAATTCTTTCCCAGGCAAGATGAAGATGCATAGAGAGCTATCCAACACATATTCAAGTTTTGGAACACGAAACGGTCCCTTGCGGGTATAGAAAAGGCGGGCATCAACAATGTCACCGAATGAGGAAGCTTTGCGCGACAGTCAAGGCGCAGACTGCCGCACANATGACGAATCCAAGGTAGTAGCCAGATGGGTGATCTTGCACACTCGCAGACCAAAGCTACGCAGGGGCAAGTCGAAAGGAGTTAACACTGGAGCACGAAAGGAAGTGAGAGTCACTCACATATCCACCGATGACAGGACCGACACAGCGGGCAAGACTGACGATACTCTGCGCGATACCATTNGCGTAGCCAACAGCAGCTGGTGGCGACACTAAGGCAAATGGGATTTAAGCGAACAAACAAANTCGAAACAGAAGGTCAACGTACTGTAGTTCAACAGAATGGATATAGCNGTGTAGCCGAATACAGTACCCGCATATCGTATAGCGCTGTANACAGAACAGAGTAAGAGTTTAGTNGGTGACCTTTCTTGCCGGAACCGANNNACNGGTACTTACGTGCTGAAAACAAGNGCTGTAAATCCGGGGATGAGGGAACAGTTAGANAGCGTCAGGATGTATAATGAACGGGAATCACNTACCACACATAAGAAGCGCGTTACCGCCGTCTTCAGGGCTGGCCAAGGGCCTGTAGAGGACGACTGTGANGTACGAAGGGATAAACAGAATGGTGCCAATGCGGAACATGGCTANATGGGAGAAACGNCCGCGNGGNGGTCTGTTNGAGGACTAGTCAGACAGGAGATGNTTGGAGTATATTCGGACAACGGCATACCCCATGTTTCTACAGATCCGGATCAGCTTTGAGGCAATTGTGGGGAGCGGACTGCACACTTACGGATACAGATAGAACTGGTATGCGATCTGAACGAAACACATGAGGGCGACTGGCGAGAAGAGCGCATCAGTGAGAGCGACCCGATAGGCGGTCAAACATGACCTACTTAGCTGCGCGAAATGCCCGGCGTTCAAATTCAATCCTCCAGATTCATAATCACTGGGGAAGAAATGTCAGATGGGCGATGCATCGAGATAATACAAAGGAGAAAGTGCCTTACGAGACAAGGTAAGACATGAAGATCTGGTCGTGAGTGGTCGTATGGAGCGCCATTACTCCGTATTGTACAATGATGAGGATAGGTAATTGGGAAGTAAGAGATTGAGGTGCTGGTGGGTCCCTAACGGATTCGGCGTCGGCCTGCGAGGCTTGACGTGACTCCTCAATNGTTCCAAGACCATCTTCGATTTCGCCNGAGAGCAGTTTCTGAGCTTCCAGCAAGGCAGGCGGTGTCCGNACGCCTGAGTGGGAGAATATGCTNGGTACAAAGGAAGGGCGTCGCGGGGATTGTACAAGGTTGGGCGAGAATGAAANNGAAGGATGCCTNAGAGATGTGCGACGCGGGGTGGAAGAGCGGCGTTGGTTTGTAGAAGGACGGAAGGAAGGGTTACTCGGACGTCGGACACCTGGCCGAGANGCTANGCTGGATGGTCCTACATCCTGCACTAAAGGNGCATCGTCNCCAAAGTANTCCCCTTCACCGCCTTCTTCGATATCNTCGTCGCTTTCNAACACCTCCTCGTTATCGACNTTCAGTGCGGAGGCCACCCAGAGATCGGCGATGTTGGTAACAGCGTTCTCNTTGGCCATCAGCAATCTCTGAGCGAAATTCATATCGGAGGTATCGGTCGAATCTCGAANCGCATCCATGTTACTNCCTCTTCGCTGTCGCAGGGTGCTAGCCAGNCTGCCCCTCCGGAAGCCTANGGTACCACCACTTGCCAATCGACTTCTATACACGCCTGAGTAGCCATAGGCGGAACCGTTGGCGCGACTCGTCCGAGAGAACGTTCTTGCTCTATCGATGCTTGTCGGNATGTTCAAGGGTGCTGTTGTACTAGTCGAAGGCGGACTGTAGGGAGAGCTCTGTGCATCTGGCACGCGTTTAGCGAAAATGTTGGAGAANCGCCTAGAAATCTTCTTCTGTAATTGCTTGAAACCAGTTGCCTCTTCTTCTTCGAACGGAGAATNTAACTCAACAGACTCTTCTTCAGGTATTGTGGGNTGGCCGCTGTCCTTCTCCGGTGGCAACTGGATGGCACCCTCTCGAGGACCNGCATCGTAACCNAGGAAGCAGGCCANGATAGATCCTNCCTGGGTGTCAGCNNCGNATAAGCGAGANGNTTGAGNANCGGGCATACCACTCATCATGATTGCAGCAGCGATGGCACAAGGNAGCAGGTATGGGTATCTGTTGANAATGGCAACGTCACCGAAGACGTCCGGCCACTTCTCAGCAGGGCGTTCGACTGGGAGCAATTANNGCCATGAACAANATCAGAGTGGTATGGAAGGTGACACACATGAACCACCGACAATTGCTCCAGCAACACCTCCGAATCCCCAGCAGAATCTATTCTCTGTCANCTTCAGNNTAAGACGANAGAAACATAGCCTCACCCAAGGATGGCATAAGCCCTGCCTTCATTGCTGGGATCTGTGATAAAGGCGACTGAGCCCCTGGCCACACCAACNGAGCCTGCGAAGACCCCCTGAAGCAACCTAATGCATATNGCTTGCATTAATGAAGTNGCAGTTCCGAACATNAGGCAGGTCAGGGCCGTTCCCGCGAGCGAAACAACAAGGACTGCGCGTCTTCCATGCTTCTCNGCAACAGTAGCCTNTATCAAAGATGAGCNACNTGTTCCAACCGAGGCTCCTGCCTGATGCTCACCCAAAGTAGGGATGTGAGGAACTGGGTTAAGAAGAAGGTCGAGACTTGANCGTTATGAGCATCANTTGNNAAGCTNAAGATAGATAGAGGCTTCACCNATGATTCCAGTCCATAGAGCCACCTCTGCGTCGTCTGATAATTCGCCAAATCCTNGNAGTTGAAGNGNTCCATGTGAGATAGGCGTGNCTTGAGCCGAAGCTGCTGNGACCGACCTTTCACCATGAAGAGNAGAAATGGCGTCGACACGTTNGCCGATAGGAACTCTCCTAGCATCGTCTACAAATCGATGTTAANATTGCACAGACCGGGACCGGGAGATACCNACAATTGAGAGGACAATCATAGATAGCTTTGGAAGTGGTGTCGAGTCCGGCTCTACTTGGGTCATNGTGGGTATAGGNGGCTTGTCGTANGCATCGTTTCCGTCCGCATCTTGAGAGCTGAATAGACTGCCGCGTCGTTTCGCGCTTGCGAGGGACAAGCGGCTCAGCACCCGACGAACGACCGATGACGGCGCCCCTGAACCTGCGGAGTCTCCACGCTCTCGGCATCTTGCACGCCAAAGGTACGGATTGGTAGGGATTCCCTGGGTGTTTCCGCCATGTCAAAGGGTTGTGAGTGAGATGCTGGAGAGTTACAACATGGATAATGGGAAATAGCGGTGAAGGTGCAAGCTCAGTTCGTACCAGACCCAGGTCACCGGCGATTCGGTCATTGTTTGGCGTAATCCCCGAACTATAACAAAGTTGGACGCCAAGCCGCCTCCGCCCTCAACTGGCCTCCATCTAGCGTAGATGAGGAATTACCCAGAGACTATACAGGCATCTTGCTACGTGAATACACCTTGATAAACGAGATGAAAACGGGAGTATATGGGCAGGGAATACGATTGAAAAGCGCGACGGTCAAAAGATCCAAGTAGGGGCTTCAGTATCTAGTACTAACCAAAGTGTACGAAAGAAACCAGGCCAGGAGTAATTTCTCCGTGCCAGTGTTATCGCAAAGCTCTTGTCAGAGCTCCTGGACGGCGTGATAGGCACACGCAAACATGAGACCGACACTCTGCTGAAACGATCGACAAGCTATTCGATGAAGAACGATATATACCTAAGAGGACATCACGAAGTCCACAAACACAGCGCCCTCAGCGCCTGACTCGGACTTGCACAAATTTCGCGACTTTAGCACCCCACCTAGTGCCCTGAGGAACAGCCATATCTTCTCTTTGCGCATTCCGAGTCGTTTTAGCATCGGTGGACATTGTGTCTCTGGGCTCGAATGGCGACTCTTCCCGGCTGACGTTCGTAAAGTTGGTAAGAGAGGGCAATGTGGTGACAAAGAGCTTGAAAAATCCAATATCCTTGTCGCACCCCTCGTCGAGCTCATCGAGAACCAGAGGAGGCGCCCCGCCATCCCCGTATCCCACCGCGAGCTGCGTCCCTTTGGGTAAAGGTGTGTCAGCTTGTCTTCCTGCGGCTACAAGGTGCCAGGGAGCTGTGAAAGATCCGAGGTAAGCAATCGGCCTCTGCTAGGAGTCAAAACGGAGTCTCACTGATAGTCAGAGTGCTGGGATCGAAGTAGAACAAGTACGGGTACACGTCTACGTCGCCGTCATTGTGCAGCGTAAAGCCTAGATGCTTGCCAATCGTTTCTTTGGAGATACCAACTTCGTAGCCTCCCCCTTCAAACAGATCGTGCCCATATGGTTTCCTATCTTTCAGGAAATGCAGTTCAATGCGTATCTTGTCCATCTCAAGTTTCGCTCCCCGACTGGTTGCTGTTGAGGTGGTAATGGAAGTCTTCCCAAGCGTCGATGACCTGTTTAACCCTCTCTGGATCATTGCTTGGAACCGCCTGCGGAAACTGTCCACTGATGAATTCGTCGAGTTCAGGAGTGGCTTTCTCGAAGTAGACGCTCGATCCCTCGACTGTGACGATGAGCGAGGCCTGGGTGGGATCATCGAGCAGATCCTCATGTCGGGCGATTCCCGACTGAAGAAGAAACTCTGGCTCGTTACAGTGAATCCGCAAGAAAGATGATCGCCGGCCGGTCCTCCTCGCGTAGAAAACCTTGTTCTGCATGAGGCTTTCCACAGTTCCCTCATCTAGTCCACCACCATGTGGGAGTAACGTCGTCTCTGTCTGGGCAGGGGTGAAGCCATCCGCAACCATCTGACCAAACGGTGCCAGCTCGTTCTCTCCTTGAAAGTGCATGCCAAAGTAGACGTTGAAGACATCTCCCCGTCCTATGCCCTCTGGCGCTGAGGCACAGAGGGTAAAGGCATTTTTCTTATCGTGAGGATTCTTCTTGCCTTTTTTCCGGGAGGCGCGGCATCGGATATACGATGGATCGCCTCTCCTCTCTCGGCGGTTGAAGAGAGTGCAATTGCTGTTGGCCCCCATACACTGGGCATTCTGGCTGTACATGCTTCAGTTGATAGCCAATCAAGTGGGTGCGACACCTTTGAACACTCACCAACGTGGCATGCGCTTGGCGACGTCTGATATGAGCATATCGTACGTCACGGAATCGAGTGTCTTATCCTTGGCTTTCTTCTCGAGGAACTTGATCAAAGCATCGGTGAAAAGACCATGCCCGTCTTTCTCGTACGCTCCCTTGTCCCTCCCAGTAGCGGCGAGAAGAACGTGGGAGTACGTGGAGGCGGAGCCGAAATCGTTCGAAAAGCGTATGCCCCTGTTAGCCTCTGTCGCTGGGGGTGCTGGGTCATCTGGCATGGGTATCGGGTTGGTCAATTCCGTGATTGGAGGGGGTTCTTCAAAGCACGCAACTTCCCAAACCCATCGTCTCTGTTCATGTTAGCGGAGCAGCAGCAATCCAGTATCAAGGTCTACAATGGATCAATAATGCCTTCTTGCACGGGGATATGGGAAAGACTCACAATGTTTCTGCCAGGAACAAGGTTCGCCAAACAACCCAACCATTCCCCGATGTGTCTATCAGCTATTCCTTCCACGATCTTCCCGTCCTCTCCGGTAGACCCAACGTCACTAGGAAGGAGCATCTCGTACTTTGGGTTTGTATACCCCTGCTCCTCCCACTCTGGAGGCCGCTCTGCTTGTCCTCCATGTCCGGCATAGAAAACGACTACGGTAGGCTCTATGGTCCTTCCAGCCATCCTTGGTTGCCCTATTGCACGCCTCACCATGAGTCCCAGGCTCCCAAAGCCATTTAGCATCTGTTGCCTGGTCGCGTTGCGCAAACTGATTGTATGGGACTCCCTCAGGTACATGTGTCCCTTGAGGAAGTCCTCGATGGCATCAGCGTCGGCGATTGCACAGTCGAGCGGTGCGCCCCGATTGTACTCGTTGTTCCCGATGATGAGCGCGAAGATTTGAGGTCCTTCGACGAGCTTCCACGCGATATTCAGGTGCACAGACTCGTCGGTACTGGTCATGGCCACACTGTGTCCTAACAAATCACGTCAGATCAGTTGAAACTGTGGAACGCCCTCCTGCGAGCCAAAGCAATCCCTACCATTGTCCGAATGCATGCCTATCGCTATCTCAGCAGCATCTAGATGCACGAAGGCCACATTCTGACCATCTTTGGACTTGACAATGCAATGGAGGGTGCCCGCGCTCTCAGGACTGCACAATACCGGTTAGGTACCATTCCGAGCCTGAAAACGATGCAGGCAAGGACTCACAGCACGATAGACTCCTTCACTTCCCATTTGTGCGGGGCATTCGGGACTTCTGTTATAGTGTATCGCACGCCCTCCTCTTGACCGTGGACGCTACAGATCCAGAGCTCCCCCAAGCTCGGATGAGCGCCATTGCGATTCGTACGTGTGAAGGTGATGTCTGGGTAAGGGGAGTTCGCAAGTTACCACACCGAATCGCACCACCTAGGAGTCCACTGATACCTGATAGAATGCGCGGAGGCAGATACAGCGTCTCGTCTGCTCTGTTGGTTTCTGTGTCTGTCGGGCTTGTGCCGCCTGGCACTGTTAAGGATCCAAGCAGTCCATTGGTACTGCCACCTCTCACCGTCAGCAGAAACCCGGTTTGCTAGCAACGGACTCACATTCGGGCTTGCCTTTCGATGATGTTTGCCAGTAATTTGAAAACATGGAAGAGGGAGCTGCTGTGGGATCTTTAAGGCGCCGTCTGTATGGAATAGCTCAGAAAACCTACAGTATCAAACCCATGCTGGAACCTCGAGGAGAGAGCGCGGAGTTCGGGTGAGGGCGGAGCGAAGTCTAGGGGGTAAAGTAATCGATGAGTGCCCTTCTATATATCCTGAGGGGGAGGAGGGCGCCTACGAACCTTGGGCCAATGCACAGCGCCTGCGTTTAACTTCATTTGGATATGCACACCAGTTGCTACCAGGGTTTCGTTCGTGTTCCGCGTGCGACTAACACATCCTTCATTCATTTCACAGCACCCCGTGTTATAGGAGCCACGCCTCCCATTTGAACAACTCGGTCTTCATGGAAGACGGGATGAAGTGGATCCATCCATTACTGCAACAGCTACACTGCAAACTGTGAGCCGAAGTGGTGGAATTGGATCGAACTGGGGAACATACCACAGCGGAGTCACAGCAGGGACGACAGACAACACCAGGGTTCTGCTTCTGCCATACCTTCGATCCACCGGACTGGGAAGGATCTCGTTCAGCTAAGTATTGGAGCCACAGCAATTCCAGATGTGTCCAATCCACGATATCAAAGGTAAAATGCTAGCACACCCATGCTGAGGTTTATCCAACGCACACGCGAAATAGGCCAAGGGAGAATTCAAGGGGGAACGTGCCACTGTGTTGTTCAAAAGATCGCGCGCGGGAAGTGTGCTTGAGCTGAGTATTCGCACCGGAGTACTAGTTGAACGCAAGATAGTGCGTGTGTCCCCTCCGCTGCATTCCAACGCGCTGACTATGATAGAGAGGAGGATGAGAACATCGTGGTGGACACCATGACGGAAGAGGCCAAAGCACGAAAGAGTCTCAAATTGATCTTGAATCAATTGATGTTGGGCTCCTCTTTCCGCTGGTCGACAACGAGGACCACTCTACACGGAAACTTGCCCAGGGCGCCCCAGGCGTACTCTGGTCTTGGTACCTCACGATGTATGCACCACCCCGCCCGAGCAGAAAGTACTACCCCGTCGCAAATTGAAATGAGTCTAGACGGTTCCGACTCGGAGTCAAAGCCCCCTCAGCGGGTTGTCAATGCCGCTTTGGTCGTCAGCACTCATGAAAACCCTAGGCCAGAATTCCGCACATTGCGTGTGTCGAAATCGGCCTCCACCATTTCATCTCCCTCCCTCCCAAGGACAGTTACCATCGGCCCCCTGGAATGGCTGTTAACCCACATCCAGAGCCGTTCAACATCCCGAGCTTTCAACGCTCTCCTCCGGCCCTCCGACCTCGACCATGCCCATCAGGCCACACCAGCGCCGTCACCCGTGCATATGCCAGGACTAGGCGTGACACAGGGATAGGATGAAGACCTCCATAGGGAGGAACCAACCTTGGCGACTCCAGCTGATCAGTCAGATGCTGCGCGTAACCGAGTATCGGCCCTGGTCGATCCACACCTTCTCTCGACACAGTTCAATACTGCACGTCTATGGGACTTCTTTGTACAGTACCAGTATAAAACACAGACAGATAATACATGCTTTACTACCATAATCATCGCTCTTGCATAGACGGATCCTGAGGATTAAGGGAAGTCGGAATAGCTTTAACGATCAGGAGGGGAAACGGAAATGGGGACACCGAACGGGAGAAATATCAATATCCAAAGTGCACGAAAGGAACCCAGGCAAGAAGCGACGCCTCCGAGTTGTTTCCCAGCTCCTGACGCAGCTCCTGGATCGCATGGTGCAGAGCGTACGCTGAGAGCGTCCCGTCGAATCCACCATCCCTCGAAGCTTCCGTCGGGTGGTCCAAGATGTACTGGTAGAAACTCTTCGCAACCATGGGCGCATACCCGTCATTGATGGACCACATCGTAGCTACAACTCGACCGGTACCCAGCTGCAAGCATTCCTGCGGCGAGATGGACAGCCTCGTCGGTCGAGCTTTTCCTCCCCAACGCTCGTCTGGCAAGCAGAGAGGAATGCGAGGTCTGCGTTCTTGAGTTTGCTTCGGAGGATGGTTGCAAGTTCCAGACAATCGTTGTGGAAGGAGAAGCGGCTTTTT